>JASPKZ010000795.1:0-97500 GCA_030220185.1 Diploptera punctata
AATGAGGGAAGTAAATACTCGAGCTCTGGAATAGACATTTAAGACAAATGAGGAAGTAAATATCGATCTCGGAAAAAAACAGTTAATGACAAATGGGGAAGTAAAATACTCGATCTCTGGAAATAGACAGTTAATGAAACTGAGGAAGTAAAATACTCGATCTCTGGAAATAGACAGTTAATGACAAATGAGGGAAGTAAAAATACCGATCGCTGGAAATAGACATTAATGACAAGAGGGAAGTAAATACTAGATCTCTGGAAATAGACGTTAAGGACAAATGAGGGAATAAAATATCGATCTCTGGAAATAGACAGTTAATGACAAATGAGGGAAGTAAATACTCGATCTCTGGAAATAGACAGTTAATGACAAAGGAAGGAAAAAAATACCCGAGGTCTGAAATAGACAGTTAAGACAAATGAGGGAGTAAATACACGATCTCTGGAAATAGACGTTAAATGACAAATGGGGAACTAAATACTCGATTCTGGAAATAGACAGTTAATGACAAATGAGGGAAGTAAATACTCGATCTCTGGAAAAAGAAAGACAAAATGACAAATGAGGGAAGTAAAACTCGATCTCGGAAAATACATTAATGAAAATGGGAAGTAAAAACTGATCTCTGGAATAGACAGTTAATGACAAATGAGGGAAGTAAAATACGCGATTTGAAAGAGACAGTTATGACAAATGAGGGAAGTAAAATACTCGATCTCTGGAAATAGACAGTTAATGACAATGAGGGAAGTACAAATACTCGATCTTGGAATAGACAGTTAATCAAAATGAGGGAAGTAAATACTCGATCTCTGGAAATAACAGTGAATGACAAATGAGGGAGTAATACTCATCCTGAAATAGACAGTTAAGACAAATGAGGGAAGTAAAATACTCGATATCTGGAAATAGACAGTTAATGACAAATGAGGGAAGTAAAATACTCGATCTCTGGAAATAGACAGTTAATGACAAATGAGGAAGTAAAATACTCGATCTCTGGAAATAGACAATTAATGACAAATGAGGGAAGTAAAATACTCGATCTCTGGAAATAGACAGTTAATGACAAATGAGGGAAGTAAAAATATCGATCTCTGGAAATAGACAGTTAATGACAAATGAGGGAAGTAAAATACTCGATCTCTGGAAATAGACAGTAATGACAAATGAGGGAAGTAAAATACTCGATCTCTGGAAATAGACAGTTAATGACAAATGAGGGAAGTAAAATACTCGATCTCTGAAATAGACAGTTAATGACAAATGAGGGAAGTAAAATACTCGATCTTGGAAATAGACAGTTAATGACAAATGAGGAAGTAAAATACTCGATCTCTGGAAATAGACAGTTAATGACAAATGAGGGAAGTAAAATACTCGATCTCTGGAAATAGACAGTTAATGACAAATGAGGGAAGTAAAATACTCGATCTCTGGAAATAGACAGTTAATGACAAATGAGGGAAGTAAAATACTCGATCTCTGGAAATAGACAGTTAATGACAAATGAGGGAAGTAAAATACTCGATCTCTGGAAATAGACAGTTAATGACAAATGAGGGAAGTAAAATACTCGATCTCTGGAAAAGACAGTTAATGACAAATGAGGGAAGTAAAATACTCGATCTCTGGAAATAGACAGTTAATGACAAATGAGGGGAAGTAAAATACTCGATCTCTGGAAATAGACAGTTAATGGACAAATGAGGGAAGTAAAATACTCGATCTCTGGAAATAGACAGTTAATGACAAATGAGGGAAGTAAAATACTCGATCTCTGGAAATAGACAGTTAATGACAAATGAGGGAAGTAAAATACTCGATCTCTGGAAATAGACAGTTAATGACAAATGAGGGAAGTAAAATACTCGATCTCTGGAAATAGACAGTTAATGACAAATGAGGGAAGTAAAATACTCGATCTCTGGAAATAGACAGTTAATGACAAATGAGGGAAGTAAAATACTCGATCTCTGGAAATAGAACAGTTAATGACAAATGAGGGAAGTAAAATACTCGATCTCTGGAAATAGACAGTTAATGACAAATGAGGGAAGTAAAATACTCGATCTCTGGAAATAGACAGTTAATGACAAATGAGGGAAGTAAAATACTCGATCTCTGGAAATAGACAGTTAATGACAAATGAGGGAAGTAAAATACTCGATCTCTGGAAATAGACAGTTAATGACAAATGAGGAAGTAAATACTCGATCTCTGGAAGTAGACAGTTAATGACAAATGAGGGAAGTAAAATACTCGATCTCTGGAAATAGACAGTTAATGACAAATGAGGGAAGTAAAATACTCGATCTCTGGAAATAGACAGTTAATGACAAATGAGGGAAGTAAAATACTCGATCTCTGGAAATAGACAGTTAATGACAAATGAGGGAAGTAAAATACTCGATCTCTGGAAATAGACAGTTAATGACAAATGAGGGAAGTAAAATACTCGATCTCTGGAAATAGACAGTTAATGACAAATGAGGGAAGTAAAATACTCGATCTCTGGAAATAGACAGTTAATGACAAATGAGGGAAGTAAAATACTCGATCTCTGGAAATAGACAGTTAATGACAAATGAGGGAAGTAAAATACTCGATCTCTGGAAATAGACAGTTAATGACAAATGAGGGAAGTAAAATACTCGATCTCTGGAAATAGACAGTTAATGACAATGAGGGAAGTAAAATACTCGATCTCTGGAAATAGACAGTTAATGACAAATGAGGGAAGTAAAATACTCGATCTCTGGAAATAGACAGTTAATGACAAATGAGGGAAGTAAAATACTCGATCTCTGGAAATAGACAGTTAATGACAAATGAGGGAAGTAAAATACTCGATCTCTGGAAATAGACAGTTAATGACAAATGAGGGAAGTAAAATACTCGATCTCTGAAATAGACAGTTAATGACAAATGAGGGAAGTAAAATACTCGATCTCTGGAAATAGACAGTTAATGACAAATGAGGGAAGTAAAATACTCGATCTCTGGAAATAGACAGTTAATGACAAATGAGGGAAGTAAAATACTCGATCTCTGGAAATAGACAGTTAATGACAAATGAGGGAAGTAAAATACTCGATCTCTGGAAATAGACAGTTAATGACAAATGAGGGAAGTAAATACTCGATCTCTGGAAATAGACAGTTAATGACAAATGAGGGAAGTAAAATACTCGATCTCTGGAAATAGACAGTTAATGACAAATGAGGGAAGTAAAATACTCGATCTCTGGAATAAGACAGTTAATGACAAAGAGGGAAGTAAAATACTCGATCTCTGGAAATAGACAGTTAATGACAAATGAGGGAAGTAAAATACTCGATCTCTGGAAATAGACAGTTAATGACAAATGAGGGAAGTAAAATACTCGATCTCTGGAAATAGACAGTTAATGACAAATGAGGGAAGTAAAATACTCGATCTCTGGAAATAGACAGTTAATGACAAATGAGGGAAGTAAAATACTCGATCTCTGGAAATAGACAGTTAATGACAAATGAGGGAAGTAAAATACTCGATCTCTGGAAATAGACAGTTAATGACAAATGAGGGAAGTAAAATACTCGATCTCTGGAAATAGACAGTTAATGACAAATGAGGGAAGTAAAATACTCGATCTCTGGAAATAGACAGTTAATGACAAATGAGGGAAGTAAAATACTCGATCTCTGGAATAGACAGTTAATGACAAATGAGGGAAGTAAAATACTCGATCTCTGGAAATAGACAGTTAATGACAAATGAGGGAAGTAAAATACTCGATCTCTGGAAATAGACAGTTAATGACAAATGAGGGAAGTAAAATACTCGATCTCTGGAAATAGACAGTTAATGACAAATGAGGGAAGTAAAATACTCGATCTCTGGAAATAGACAGTTAATGACAAATGAGGGGAAGTAAAATACTCGATCTCTGGAAATAGACATTAATGACAAATGAGGGAAGTAAAATACTCGATCTCTGGAAATAGACAGTAATGACAAATGAGGGAAGTAAAATACTCGATCTCTGAAATAGACAGCTAATGACAAATGAGGGAAGTAAAATACTCGATCTCTGGAAATAGACAGCTAATGACAAATGAGGGAAGTAAAAACTCGATCTCTGGAAATAGACAGCTAATGACAAATGAGGGAAGTAAAATACTCGATCTCTGGAAATAGACAGCTAATGACAAATGAGGGAAGTAAAATACTCGATCTCTGGAAATAGACAGCTAAGACAAATGAGGGAAGTAAAATACTCGATCTCTGGAAATAGACAGCTAATGACAAATGAGGGAAGTAAAATACTCGATCTCTGGAAATAGACAGCTAATGACAAATGAGGGAAGTAAAATACTCGATCTCTGGAAATAGACAGCTAATGACAAATGAGGGAAGTAAAATACTCGATCTCTGGAAATAGACAGCTAATGACAAATGAGGGAAGTAAAATACTCGATCTCTGGAAATAGACAGTTAATGACAAATGAGGGAAGTAAAATACTCGATCTCTGGAAATAGACAGTTAATGACAAATGAGGGAAGTAAAATACTCGATCTCTGGAAATAGACAGTTAATGACAAATGAGGGAAGTAAAATACTCGATCTCTGGAAATAGACAGTTAATGACAAATGAGGGAAGTAAAATACTCGATCTCTGGAAATAGACAGTTAATGACAAATGAGGGAAGTAAATACTCGATCTCTGGAAATAGACAGTTAATGACAAATGAGGGAAGTAAAATACTCGATCTCTGGAAATAGACAGTTAATGACAAATGAGGGAAGTAAAATACTCGATCTCTGGAAATAGACAGTTAATGACAAATGAGGGAAGTAAAATACTCGATCTCTGGAAATAGACAGTTAATGACAAATGAGGGAAGTAAAATACTCGATCTCTGGAAATAGACAGTTAATGACAAATGAGGGAAGTAAAATACTCGATCTCTGGAAATAGACAGTTAATGACAAATGAGGGAAGTAAAATACTCGATCTCTGGAAAGACAGTTAATGACAAATGAGGGAAGTAAAATACTCGATCTCTGGAAATAGACAGTTAATGACAAATGAGGGAAGTAAAATACTCGATCTCTGGAAATAGACAGTTAATGACAAATGAGGGAAGTAAAATACTCGATCTCTGGAAATAGACAGTTAATGACAAATGAGGGAAGTAAAATACTCGATCTCTGGAAATAGACAGTTAATGACAAATGAGGGAAGTAAAATACTCGATCTCTGGAAATAGACAGTTAATGACAAATGAGGGAAGTAAAATACTCGATCTCTGGAAATAGACAGTTAATGACAAATGAGGGAAGTAAAATACTCGATCTCTGAAATAGACAGTTAATGACAAATGAGGGAAGTAAAATACTCGATCTCTGGAAATAGACAGTTAATGACAAATGAGGGAAGTAAAATACTCGATCTCTGGAAATAGACAGTTAATGACAAATGAGGGAAGTAAAATACTCGATCTCTGGAAATAGACAGTTAATGACAAATGAGGGAAGTAAAATACTCGATCTCTGGAAATAGACAGTTAATGACAAATGAGGGAAGTAAAATACTCGATCTCTGGAAATAGACAGTTAATGACAAATGAGGGAAGTAAAATACTCGATCTCTGGAAATAGACAGTTAATGACAAATGAGGGAAGTAAAATACTCGATCTCTGGAAATAGACAGTTAATGACAAATGAGGGAAGTAAAATACTCGATCTCTGGAAATAGACAGTTAATGACAAATGAGGGAAGTAAAATACTCGATCTCTGGAAATAGACAGTTAATGACAAATGAGGGAAGTAAAATACTCGATCTCTGGAAATAGACAGTTAATGACAAATGAGGGAAGTAAAATACTCGATGTCTGGAAATAGACAGTTAATGACAAATGAGGGAAGTAAAATACTCGATCTCTGGAAATAGACAGTTAATGACAAATGAGGGAAGTAAAATACTCGATCTCTGGAAATAGACAGTTAATGACAAATGAGGGAAGTAAAATACTCGATCTCTGGAAATAGACAGTTAATGACAAATGAGGGAAGTAAAATACTCGATCTCTGGAAATAGACAGTTAATGACAAATGAGGGAAGTAAAATACTCGATCTCTGGAAATAGACAGTTAATGACAAATGAGGGAAGTAAAATACTCGATCTCTGGAAATAGACAGTTAATGACAAATGAGGGAAGTAAAATACTCGATCTCTGGAAATAGACAGTTAATGACAAATGAGGGAAGTAAAATACTCGATCTCTGGAAATAGACAGTTAATGACAAATGAGGGAAGTAAAATACTCGATCTCTGGAAATAGACAGTTAATGACAAATGAGGGAAGTAAAATACTCGATCTCTGGAAATAGACAGTTAATGACAAATGAGGGAAGTAAAATACTCGATCTCTGGAAATAGACAGTTAATGACAAATGAGGGAAGTAAAATACTCGATCTCTGGAAATAGACAGTTAATGACAAATGAGGGAAGTAAAATACTCGATCTCTGGAAGTAGACAGTTAATGACAAATGAGGGAAGTAAAATACTCGATCTCTGGAAATAGACAGTTAATGACAAATGAGGGAAGTAAAATACTCGATCTCTGGAAATAGACAGTTAATGACAAATGAGGAAGTAAAATACTCGATCTCTGGAAATAGACAGTTAATGACAAATGAGGGAAGTAAAATACTCGATCTCTGGAAATAGACAGTTAATGACAAATGAGGGAAGTAAAATACTCGATCTCTGGAAATAGACAGTTAATGACAAATGAGGGAAGTAAAATACTCGATCTCTGGAAATAGACAGTTAATGACAAATGAGGGAAGTAAAATACTCGATCTCTGGAAATAGACAGTTAATGACAAATGAGGGAAGTAAAATACTCGATCTCTGGAAATAGACAGTTAATGACAAATGAGGGAAGTAAAATACTCGATCTCTGGAAATAGACATTTAATGACAAATGAGGGAAGTAAAATACTCGATCTCTGGAAATAGACATTTAATGACAAATGAGGGAAGTAAAATACTCGATCTCTGGAAATAGACAGTTAATGACAAATGAGGGAAGTAAAATACTCGATCTCTGGAAATAGACAGTTAATGACAAATGAGGGAAGTAAAATACTCGATCTCTGGAAATAGACAGTTAATGACAAATGAGGGAAGTAAAATACTCGATCTCTGGAAATAGACAGTTAATGACAAATGAGGGAAGTAAAATACTCGATCTCTGGAAATAGACAGTTAATGACAAATGAGGGAAGTAAAATACTCGATCTCTGGAAATAGACAGTTAATGACAAATGAGGGAAGTAAAATACTCGATCTCTGGAAATAGACAGTTAATGACAAATGAGGGAAGTAAAATACTCGATCTCTGGAAATAGACAGTTAATGACAAATGAGGGAAGTAAAATACTCGATCTCTGGAAATAGACAGTTAATGACAAATGAGGGAAGTAAAATACTCGATCTCTGGAAATAGACAGTTAATGACAAATGAGGGAAGTAAAATACTCGATCTCTGGAAATAGACAGTTAATGACAAATGAGGGAAGTAAAATACTCGATCTCTGGAAATAGACAGTTAATGACAAATGAGGGAAGTAAAATACTCGATCTCTGGAAATAGACAGTTAATTACAAATGAGGGAAGTAAAATACTCGATCTCTGGAAATAGACACTTAATGACAAATGAGGGAAGTAAAATACTCGATCTCTGGAAATAGACAGTTAATGACAAATGAGGGAAGTAAAATACTCGATCTCTGGAAATAGACAGTTAATGACAAATGAGGGAAGTAAAATACTCGATCTCTGGAAATAGACAGTTAATGACAAATGAGGGAAGTAAAATACTCGATCTCTGGAAATAGACAGTTAATGACAAATGAGGAAGTAAAATACTCGATCTCTGGAAATAGACAGTTAATGACAAATGAGGGAAGTAAAATACTCGATCTCTGGAAATAGACAGTTAATGACAAATGAGGGAAGTAAAATACTCGATCTCTGGAAATAGACAGTTAATGACAAATGAGGGAAGTAAAATACTCGATCTCTGGAAATAGACAGTTAATGACAAATGAGGGAAGTAAAATACTCGATCTCTGGAAATAGACAGTTAATGACAAATGAGGGAAGTAAAATACTCGATCTCTGGAAATAGACAGTTAATGACAAATGAGGGAAGTAAAATACTCGATCTCTGGAAATAGACAGTTAATGACAAATGAGGGAAGTAAAATACTCGATCTCTGGAAATAGACAGTTAATGACAAATGAGGGAAGTAAAATACTCGATCTCTGGAAATAGACAGTTAATGACAAATGAGGGAAGTAAAATACTCGATCTCTGGAAATAGACAGCTAATGACAAATGAGGGAAGTAAAATACTCGATCTCTGGAAATAGACAGCTAATGACAAATGAGGGAAGTAAAATACTCGATCTCTGGAAATAGACAGCTAATGACAAATGAGGGAAGTAAATACTCGATCTCTGGAAATAGACAGCTAATGACAAATGAGGGAAGTAAAATACTCGATCTCTGGAAATAGACAGCTAATGACAAATGAGGGAAGTAAAATACTCGATCTCTGGAAATAGACAGCTAATGACAAATGAGGGAAGTAAAATACTCGATCTCTGGAAATAGACAGCTAATGACAAATGGGGAAGTAAAATACTCGATCTCTGGAAATAGACAGCTAATGACAAATGAGGGAAGTAAAATACTCGATCTCTGGAAATAGACAGCTAATGACAAATGAGGGAAGTAAAATACTCGATCTCTGGAAATAGACAGTTAATGACAAATGAGGGAAGTAAAATACTCGATCTCTGGAAATAGACAGTTAATGACAAATGAGGGAAGTAAAATACTCGATCTCTGGAAATAGACAGTTAATGACAAATGAGGGAAGTAAAATACTCGATCTCTGGAAATAGACAGTTAATGACAAATGAGGGAAGTAAAATACTCGATCTCTGGAAATAGACAGTTAATGACAAATGAGGGAAGTAAAATACTCGATCTCTGGAAATAGACAGTTAATGACAAATGAGGGAAGTAAAATACTCGATCTCTGGAAATAGACAGTTAATGACAAATGAGGGAAGTAAAATACTCGATCTCTGGAAATAGACAGTTAATGACAAATGAGGGAAGTAAAATACTCGATCTCTGGAAATAGACAGTTAATGACAAATGAGGGAAGTAAAATACTCGATCTCTGGAAATAGACAGTTAATGACAAATGAGGGAAGTAAAATACTCGATCTCTGGAAATAGACAGCTAATGACAAATGAGGGAAGTAAAATACTCGATCTCTGGAAATAGACAGCTAATGACAAATGAGGGAAGTAAAATACTCGATCTCTGGAAATAGACAGCTAATGACAAATGAGGGAAGTAAAATACTCGATCTCTGGAAATAGACAGCTAATGACAAATGAGGGAAGTAAAATACTCGATCTCTGGAAATAGACAGCTAATGACAAATGAGGGAAGTAAAATACTCGATCTCTGGAAATAGACAGCTAATGACAAATGAGGGAAGTAAAATACTCGATCTCTGGAAATAGACAGCTAATGACAAATGAGGGAAGTAAAATACTCGATCTCTGGAAATAGACAGTTACTGACAAATGAGGGAAGTAAAATACTCGATCTCTGGAAATAGACAGTTAATGACAAATGAGGGAAGTAAAATACTCGATCTCTGGAAATAGACAGCTAATGACAAATGAGGGAAGTAAAATACTCGATCTCTGGAAATAGACAGCTAATGACAAATGAGGGAAGTAAAATACTCGATCTCTGGAAATAGACAGCTAATGACAAATGAGGGAAGTAAAATACTCGATCTCTGGAAATAGACAGTTAATGACAAATGAGGGAAGTAAAATACTCGATCTCTGGAAATAGACAGTTAATGACAAATGAGGGAAGTAAAATACTCGATCTCTGGAAATAGACAGTTAATGACAAATGAGGGAAGTAAAATACTCGATCTCTGGAAATAGACATTTAATGACAAATGAGGGAAGTAAAATACTCGATCTCTGGAAATAGACAGTTAATGACAAATGAGGGAAATTTTGAAGAAGTGGCTGAATTCAAATACGTAGGAACAATAATTACAAACAGGAATGAGATGTATAAAGAGATATATAGCCTGAATTCCGGAAATGCATGCTCTTAAGCATTGCAAGAACTCTTGTCCCAACTTCTCTAAAAAAGTTAAACTGTAAATATATAAAACAGTTATTCTCCCAGATATATTTTATGGGTGCGAAACATGGACTCTTATTTTCAGGGAAGAGAAATTATTACGAGTATTTGAGAATAAAGTTCTTAGGAACGTTTTTGGAACAAGAGAGTTGAACATACGGGTGAATGGAGAACACTACATGATCTTTATAGGAAACCAGATACAACCAGAACATTGCATGATCTTTATAGAAAACCAGATACGATAAGAACAGTTAAGTCTGGTAGACTGCCATGGGCAGGACATGTGACACGAATGGGGAATGAAAGGCATGGAAGCTTCTGGTAGGAAAACCAGAGGGAAAACGCCCAGTTGGTAGACCAAGAATGAGGTGGGAGAATAATATTAACCATGATTTGAGGGAGTATATTGTACAGGAGATTACTGGAAAATATTACCTTAGATAGGGATGTATGGAGAGGATGTGCCCGTGCGGCCATGAACCTAAGGTTTCATTGTGTGAGTTAGTTAGTCTTAGAATATAATTTTTTAACCGTTATGCTTAGTTGAATATCCCTTGATACTATTTTATGCTTTTCTGGTATATTGAAGGAAAGTTTAATGTCCGGTTATAAATTGTGTGAAAAAAAGATAAACTGTCAGGATGAGACGTGTCAAGTTCCCTAACCGGTACTGTTAAATCTCAGCTATTAAATTCATTTCACTACTAAATTTGTGATCAGCTGCTATTCAACAATTCAACGAACTTTTTATTTCCATCAGACTTTACAGATACAAATGGTTTATACGTGATGAGCGGTTTAAAATAAAGATTCAGCATTACACAGTGCAAGTAGTTCAATTTACATCAATTTCACTCCATATAATTTACCGAACAATGGCTCTAAGAAATAAAGATATACTCTTTCTTCGGCAATAACTCTTTACGATTTTCAAAATTCCCTCATTAATAAAGTGGATATCAACAAATGCAAAATTATTTAGTGCGTTTCTATAATAATAACTCAATTCATTTAACTTTAGTTAGAGCTTCTCAAGTATCAATATTTTTAAAATTCATATTGTTGCGGTTGTTTTGTAATAAGTTAAAATAATAAAATTAGAATCTGAGATATCATTAGGGCTTTCAGAACTACTTGTTCAACATTAAAAATCATCAATAAAATTCATTAAAATTGTGTTGGTCTTTCAGAACTGCTTGTTCCATCTTCCGCAGCTGGATTGGTATTTCTTCTTATTTTATTTACATTCGGAATAAGACATTAAAAATATAGTTATAAAATAATAAGCAATGTCATAAATGTTTCCATTTTTTCTCCTGAAAAATTTGTTAAATTAGAATTAACGAGGTTTTAGAAGTAAGGTGACGATATAGGATGTGCTACCATGAATCTATGAACGCATTAGACCGTAAAAGTCGTTCTCAGCTTGTACTCTGCTGAGAAAGTTGCATCCAAAGACGTTTCTGCATACTCAAAAATCTGTTCATGCGATAATAATTGTCGAAATTCCTAAGCTACCTGGTGAGGTGACTTTGCAGAGAACGAATCGTGAGTAACCCGATGGGAACCGATGTACTTTGAAACCTTACTGCCTACCTTGCTGCTTTATCCAAGATGTCGGACCTTGAAGACTTCGATCATGTTTTCGGTATACGCGGAGAAGTACAATCATGGTCTGATTCCAGGCAGAGTATTGCAATTATTTGTTCTGGTTCTAACATCGTTTGGTTGATAGTTTAGTATCCTCACTTCATAGTTTTAACTTATGTAACTTCAGTAGATCAATTTTATTATTATCATTATTGTTGTTTTTATAATTAATAGAAACAAAAGGCTCGTCTTGAATTTATTACATCGTATTACAGTCATTAGGGGCATATGTGAAGACTAAACATCACTTTCGTTGCCTTATCTCACCGTGAAAAAAAGTAAATATCATTACATTCGAATTTTAAAACGACTCTCCTATCATTGTTGATTGAGCTAGGTAGTATTAAGGTGTCTCCTAAATAATGACAGCGTTTAGTGTAATATTGTGTGTCTGGTGGAATTTCGAAGATGTGATTCGCTGGTAGTTTGTTTCAAACAGTCGATGCAGATTTTTATTCTCAACAACAGGGAACAGTTCATAAAATTTTGAGGGTGGCGGGTTTAAACCCGATCCAAGCCCATACTTTATGATCATCATCATTATTATCATCAACAAGGATTAAGCCCAATGGCCTGTTCCGATCTCATTACAGGTCGAATTGGTCCTTTCATCTCTGCAATTGTATTCCCAACAATCTTCTCCCTTTTGGTTCATAATTGCACATTCTTCTTGGTATGCGCTGTTCATTCATTCGTAATACGTGCTGAAGGTAAGCATTTGATATTATTTTATTCTTTCACAGAGGCTAAATATATTAAGTTATTTTCTTATGTCTTCGTTCTTCTATTTATCGGCCCTTTGGTATCCTGCTATTGCTCTCAGCATCTTCATTTCTGCAGCCTCTATTTGTTTACTATCTGCCTTTGTTAATGTCCAGGTTTCACATCCATAGATAAGAGATGGAACTGCCAATACTTTGTAAAATTTTAAAATAGTTTATTTTCTAGTTTTATTCAATAACGTACATTTAATTGTGCCACATAGATAATTGAATCGTTGTATTTTAGTTGTTTATCTAAATATCTGTCATTACGTAAATGACATTGCAAATAATTACAATTCTGAACTTGGTCTATACTTACATTGTTTACCACAATTTTTGTTCTTATTGCAAATTTTCCTTTCAGAGCTAATGTTTTTGTTTTAGATGTACTATATATTGTTAAATTCACGAACAGCCATGACACAAATTCATGAATTGTGACGCAGCATACACCACTGACCTTGCGGTCCTTCAGATTACCATTTGTTTCGATCCATGGCTCATTTATTATGTGACATTTCGAAAATATCAAAGTTCTGGAAATGGGTCTCAACGAATTGCTCGCATCAAAAACCAGAAACTAGTTCCGTCGCGGGATAATACACCTCGATAAAAGATGGCTCAAGAATCTTATGGTCTGTACTTTGAAGACTAGTTTATATTTCTTGTGAGTAAATATTCTTAATAAAATGTTGTTTGAAACATTACTTATAAGACAGTATCTGTATTGAATTTAATGTTTACAGTTAAGACCAATAGTATCGCAATTCAAAGCTCTTACTTAAGGTCTGAGATTCTTGTACGTGTCATAAATGTCCTTTATATCCCTCCTCATCACACTTGCCAAAACAAGGAATTCCCTTACGCCCTAGGCTAGAGATATCAAACTATAACATCCTTCAAAAATAAATTGAAGAATTATTTAATAACAAACTAACTTATATACCTCACTAATATTATTCTTTCACAATTAATAATCGGGGCAGTATTTTATAGGCTGGTACTGATATCACTAAAGTTCGCTGTTTTAATTATTGTGAATTGTTGTAGGTAGTTGATGCCCTACCTCGGTAGCTAGTCGGTTCCTGTTGTTTCAGGGTGAGCGCTGAGATTCCCATCTATATAGGGTCGGAAGAAGAAATGCGTGGAAAGTAGACAATAGCTAATTATTTAAATTATTTTATTTTTCATCTCTGCCAACTTAAATGCACTATACACTGTAAGGATGAACTTTTCTGTCACTGGCCTTCGATATTGCAAACTTATGAGGACTAGAGGTAGCAAAATGAATTATGAATTGGTGAAATTTTCCCGAAGTCCGTAGTCGTTCTTCCGAGACCTTCTAACACTATAATTTAGATCTTCTTTCTACGAAGTGTTGAGTATATGTCCGTTAATGTTTCCTCATTCGAAGTCAGGACACTTTATTCCCATATATGGTCGTATACCCTAACTCTGATTTTGATTGGTTAGAATATTCAATCACAGGTCTTCTATGGGTGTAAGTGTATTTACTTCCCACCTACATTTGTAATTTTATTCTCACGGCTAGGGAGTGTGTTTACCGTTTGAGTTTCCCGCGGTTGTAAATTTGGAGTTTGAAGTTTCTCCCAAACATGATTTTTGAAACTAGACCCAGCTTAAGAATTTCAGGTCTAATTTGGGGAGTTATATGTTTATGAAATCTGTTATTTAGGTTTTCCTACCGCTCCATGTGGGAACTTTTTCCAATAATATGTATAGGCCTACTTCATTTACTTTTTATACTGTATTCAGTTCATTCTTTGTTTATTCATTAATCATATTTCTTAATCACTATACTAGATTAGGGCCATATCTTATTCGCTACATAATTTAAATGATTTATGAAAATAGTATTAAGATTAACAGATACTTTCAGTTGTTTGTTTAAAATATTATTTAACCGGCAAATTAGTTTATTATATCTGATTATTTTTCTCTATTTTTATTACATTAGATAGGGACAGTCTAACAAACAGTATAGACTGTTCCTATCTAATGTACATCTTACTTGTGTACAGTTTATTAATAGTTTTAGTCTCAGTTTTAATTATATCATTAACATTATTATATTATTGATCTTAATCTTATATAATTATCTTATTGATCAAATTTTCATTTAGTATTTAACATTAGATTTAACTGTGATTACTGTATTCTAATGTAACATATGTTTGACCAGGTGAATGGAAGAGAGAGCCACATGACCTTAACTCCACCAGGCTAAGTAAATAAATAAAAAATAAAATAGATATATCTCTCACATGTGACGCAAGACTTTTCTTCCCTTACAAAGGTAGTCATATTCAGAATCTTTACCCATCAAAAAAAAAATATATATATATTGACCCGAGCCAGGAACGTACCCGCGAACCTCTGAAACATGATTTATAATATTTTATAGTTTCCATGGCAACAATAAAAAATTGCAAATCAACTTTCGTTAGTAGTAAAAATATATGGTTTTTAATTATTATCGTAGATTTTTGTAGTTATTGTAGAACAATAGAAAATATAAATCTGTGACCAAGTTTCAGACGTCATTCCTGCAACTTACTACTTTCGACAATTTCTCAAGTCACTTTCTTCTATAGTCTACCGAAGAATTAAAGGAAGAAGTCTAACATGTTATTGCTTCTGTGCTAAGCTAACTCAAACCTACCTTGAAATTTCTCCCAGAAAAACGCTATGATATATCAAGGGCGTGCCTCTTTTAACTGCAAGGCACTTAAACCCAGCGCCAAATCCGTCATTTAAACTCTGAGAAGTAATACAACTCCTAAATTGGCGGATTGTGTAAAATTCACAACCTGCCGTCAGCGCCGCGCCCTGCCTCATCACACTCCGTTTTACTCGTGCAGGAAGTCCATCAGCTTTGCACACTGGGTTGCCTTTGCTGGATTTTGGCTTCGATTTCTGTGCCTTGCAGTTAAAAAAGCCAGATATTTTTTGGAAACGGTCTTGGTATATCACAATGCTTCTCTGACATTAATTAAATGGTAGATTGCGGCATGCAATGGTTATTAGTGTCCTTGTAAATCAAAAATAAAATAATGATATTTAAACCCGCATCAATTATGTAACGGTTTGCGTATCTGACTAGCATTCTGGATTCAAATCTCTGTTATATCATAGAAAGTTCTCTTTGAGAATATGGTTTGGAACGATTCCATAGAGTACTCTAAAGAAACCAAGTAGATGACAGACATAAAATCAGGATAAGAAATTATATTAAGGTTTGTTTAAATAGCAATGTGTTAATATGTATTGCTGTTTAAAGTAATTAATTTGTTAAGGTGATATCGTGTGTGTTTTTCGCTGTACTATTTATTTAATATTGTGTATAGTCTTTACTTCCGCCGTGCCATTACCTATAGAACCAAATACGTTTTAGCTCCGGGGTTCAAAGTTCGATTCCCGGGTCTGTGTTGTAATTCCTTGCCATGTTTTATGGCAACTTGCTAACCGCATACACAGGAAGATAAGCCACTATGTAACTATCTAGTGTGTGATTAAAAGTTGCCGCTTCCTGCTTACAGGCAACAAACCCAGGGTATTAGTTGGTAAGTTCCATTTTGGATGTTATTCATACAAAATAAAAAAAACGCAAAATAATAATAATAATAATCCCTCCATGGTATCTTTAACGTGTCGTGATGGATTGGGTTGCGTGCTTAAATGATCCCGAGAGCTGTGCCGGCGGTAGCATTGCTGCCGATAGGGTTACCCATGCCGGACTGGTCGAAGGTGATAAGCCAGACGAAAAAAGTACCTTGGTCGAAAGAGTGACGATCTTTCACCGTAAAAATACAACCGTCAAGAAATGTGTACATGGATTCATCTGGGGTAAAATTTTCCGGAGGTCAAATAGTCCCCCATTCGGTTCTCCGAGCGGGGACTACTTCAGGGCACACATGCCAAAGGCTCAAACACAGGGACATGTTCCTAGGAACATGAAATGTTAGCACTTTATACAATAGCGGGGCACTACAGATATTAACATGGGAATTAGATAAATCGCCCATGGATATAGTCACTTTACAGGAAGTTAGGTGGCCAAGAGAAGGTAGTCAGGAATCAGGAAGCTTTGCATTATACTACGGGGGTGCTGCAGAAAGACCTGAATTTGGAATGGGTTTTTTAGTCAGAAGGAGGATCCTGTCCGCTATCCGAGATATTAAGTTTGTCAGGGACAGGATATCATACATAATTCTAAAGGGTAAACGACATGATTTTATAATTCTAAATGTACATGCTCCCACAGAAGATAAAGATGACAAGATCAAGGATGAGTTCTATGAAGAATTAGAAAGCTTATTTGATAGCCTTTCAAGATATCATATGAAAATTGTCTTAAGAGATTTTAATGCAAAAGTGGGGCGGGAAGATATATTCAAACCAACAACAGGCAAATTCAGTCTTCATGAAGATAGTAACGACAATAGGGTTAGATTAGTCACCTTTGCCACATCAAAGAATCTCATTGTTAAGAGCACAACATTTCAGCATAAGGATATTCTCATAAATACACCTGGACGTCTCTAGATGGCAAAACTCAAAACCAAATAGATCACACATTAGTGGACAAACGCTGGCACAGTAGCATCATCGATGTTAGATCAGTTAGAGGGACAGACTGCAATTCGGATCATCATCTGGTCAGAGTGAAAAATCAGACAACGGCTATCGCTTATGAGAGGAACAAACGCAAAAGATGATTCTGAAAAATTTGAATTAAAACACTTGAAAAGTGATGAAATGCAGCAAGAATACCGAATCAAAATTGCTAATAGATTTGAAGTACTGGAATCTTCAGATGACAGTGTGGCAAACGAAGAAGAAACTGATATAAATAAAGAATGGGATGCTATAAGAGATACTATTAAATTGTCAGCATCAGAAAGCATTGGTTATTTAAAAAAGAGAAAAAACAAGAAATGGTTTGATGAGCAATGTGCCGACATTGTAAAGAAAAGAAAGCTAGCAAAAATGAAATTGTTACACGAAACAAATGAAGTAAATTTAGAGAAATTGGGTAGTATTAGACGGAAAACCACCAGACTACTAAAGAGTAAAAGGAGGGAATATCTGAGAGAGAAGATTAATGACCTTGAAATGAATGCAAAAAATAGGAACATTAGAGAAGTATATCAGGGAAATAGGATAGAGAAGAAAGGGTTTCAGGCTAGAACAAACATAATTCAGAATGAAAATGGGGAAATGATTGCAGATTCCAGGAGTATATTAAATAGATGGAGAAATTACTTTAATCAGTTATTAAATTTACATACACAACAGGACATTGAGCAGGATAATTTACAGACAGCAGAAATGCTAGTTGCAGAACCAAGAGCATTAGAGGTAGAAATGGCGTTAGAAAAATTGAAGATGTATAAAGCATCAGGTTCAGATGAGATCCCAGCAGAACTGATAAAATCAGGGGGAGAAAAATTGATGGACAAGATACGCCGGTTGCTTAGTATGATTTGGGAAAAAGAAGCTCTTCCAGATGAATGGGAAGAATCGATTATCGTACCAATTTATAAGAAAGGAGATAAAACTGATTGCAACAACTACAGGGGCATCTCATTACTTTTAACTTCGTACAAAATTCTAACAAATTTATTAGTAAGCAGATTTACTCCCTATGTTGATGACATTCTAGGAGATCATCAATGTGGATTTAGAAGAAACAGGTCTACAACAGATCAGATTTTTTAGTATAAGACAGATTTTAGAAAATAAATGGGAATATAATGGTACTGTACATCAACTATACCTAGACTTCAAAAAAGCTTATGACTCAATTAAGAGGGAGAAGTTATATATTATCCTGTTGGAGTTCGGAATTCCTAAAAAGTTAGTTAGACTTATACGAATGTGTCCAAATGGAACAAAGAATAGGGTGCGTGTAGGCAAACAGTTTTCGGACACTTTTTAAATCCAGAATGGGTTGAAGCAAGGATATGCACTATTTCCTCTACTATTTAATTTTGTACTAGAGCATGCCATTAAATCTTTAGAGAATGAGGAATCTTACAACTCAACAGTATTAATAAGCTGTTAGTTCATGCTGACGATGTAATATTACTGGCCGATAGCGAGGAGATACTAAAGGACAACACGCTCGCACTATTGAGTAACACTAAGGAATTAGGACTGGAAGTAAATATCAATAAAACTAAATATATGGCCACACGTAGAAATTCATTATATAAAGGAAATGGACAGCTAATGACAAATGTGGGAAATTTTTGGGAAGTGGCTGAATTCAAATACCTAGGAACAATAATCACAAATAGGAATGAGATGCACAAAGAAATTAAACATAGGCTCAATTCTGGAAATGCGTGCTATTATGCATTGCAGAGACTCTTGATGTTCCAACTCGTTTCAAAAAACGTTAAACTGAAAATATATACAACTATTATTCTACCAGTTATATTATATGGGTGCGAAACATGGACTCTCACTTTAAGGGAGGAAAGGAGATTACAATTATTTGAGAATAAAGTACTTAGAAAAAAAATTGGACCTACGAGAGATGAACAGGCAGGTGAATGGAGAAGACTACATAACAAGGAACTACATTGTCTTTATAGGAAGCCAGATGTAATAAGAACAGTTAAGTCTCGTAGACTGCGATGGGCAGGACATGTTACACGTATGTGGAATGAAAGACTTGCATGGAAGCTTCTTGTAGGAAAGCCAGAGGGAAAACGCCCAGTTGGAAGACCAAGAATGAGGTGGGAGACTAACATTAACTATGATTTGAGGGAAGTAGATTATACAGGGAGTGATTGGAAAGCATTAGCTCGGGATAGGGATGTATGGAGAGCTTATGTCCGCGCGGCCATGAGCCTAGGGGTTCGATAGTGCCAGTGAGTAAGTAAGTAAATAATAATAATAATAATAATAATAATAATAATAATAATAAAGGACGTGTGTAGTCTTGTATCCCTTTATTAGCGAATCCCGTAGGAATGAAGCTATTGATGTTGGTTTCGTGAATATATTTTTGAGAAAAATTTACAGATATTTACCGATTCTATCAAATAGTCATTGAAAATGACGATGACCAATAGACTTTTGACTGACACCCTAACACGTGTGAATATTTGATCTTAGAACAAGTGACCATTAGCGTCATGTTGTCGAATGTGATAACATATGTTCCCGCTAGATGTAATTGCCAACATGTTTACTCACGTATAAGGGGATTCTGTTCCACGTGTGGGCAAGTTAGTTACGGTTGAGAAAATTGACGAATTAATTTAGCGTTCACTCGTTCGTTAAGGGATTTTGTGATAAGTTGGTAACACTGTCTGAGCAATGACTATTAGTGTCTATATATTTTACATTGCAAACATGTTTATTTTAGGTTACCTTGAACTCAATTTCCCCACTTCATTTTAAGGATTTTTTATAATTTTTGGGGCAAAAATCAACATCTATATATTTCTCTCAGATTGGCCTATTTATTCACATATTGCAACAATAAATGGTGTGTATTTTCGTTTTTTTAATTGAATGTATGTATGAGTAGATGGCACGGTGGCATAGAATCCTCCACTCATATATATATATATATATATATATATATATATACATATATACATATGGCATAAGAAAAATTAATGCTCGGACGAGACTTGAACCCTGATCTCTGGATTTATATCCCAGTGCACTACCGATTACGCAACCGAGCAAGTCTAGTACAAACATTAATTTTTCTTATATATATATATATATATATATATATATATATATATATATTCTCCTTATTACTAGATGTAGTGGGAACTCGGTCTCCACTGCCACCTAGTAGCTCCTATAGCAAGTAAGCAAATTAAAGTAAAAACATTCTCTTTAATTTGCTTACTTGTGATAGGAGCTAATAGGTGGCAGTGGAGACCGAGTTCTCACTACATCTAGTAATAATTTACTTAATACAGGCTTTCCACTTTACAGCAGTTTGCCCTTGATTCCTGCTTTCCAGAGATTTCTACGAGTATCTTCCCATTGACCATCTTCCATACCCCTCTTCATCATGGCATCATATATTCCCTCGTACCATGTTATTCTACTTCTCCCCTTCTTCCTTCTGCCTGGTACCATCCAATCCAGTACCTGTTTAGGCCACTGGTCTTCCGACATCCGTTGTACATGTCCATACCACTGTAGAGCTCTCGTTGTTATCCTATCGATAACAGTTTCTTGTGCATCCATTTCCTGTCTGATATATGTATTTCGAATATGTTGTAGCATGGATATTCTCACACTTCTCCATTCTCCATCCATTTCTGTCGCCAAGATTCTTTTCTGCATCCTTTCATATATTGTCCAGCTTTCTGATCCATATGTAAGTATACTTTCTATTATTGTCTGTATAATCTCTTTTTTTTGTTTTTCTGGTCAAATTTCTATTCCATAAAAGACCATTCAGGGATCTAATCGCCTTCCTTGCACAATTTACTCTGTTAATAATATATTTTTCACAAGTACCAGATCTATCTATTATAGATCCAAGATATTTAAATTCTTCAACACATTTAATTATCATATTATTTATTTGTAGGTCTTCTGAATTTCCTCCGATTACCACATATTCCGTTTTAATATAATTTATCTTCAGTCCACCTACCCCAAATGCATCGATCAACTTTCTGATCATATATATATATATATATATATATATATATATATATATATTCTATATCATCTTTATCTTGTCCTATTATAATCTGGTCATCAGCGAATAATAAATTGTGCAATAAATGGTCATTAATGTTGATTCCCATTCCCGTACATAACTTATTCCATTTCATTAATACATCTTCTAAATATATCTTGAACAATGTTGGTGACATCCCGCATCCTTGTCTTAATCCTTTTGTTATATCAAATTCTGTGGATACTCTATTTCTAACCTTAATACTTGCTTCACAATCATACATTCTTTTTATAAAATGTACAAGAGATTTAGGTATTCCAAACCTCTCCATTGCCACCCAGAGCTTGTTGATGGGTACAGAGTCATATGCCTTTTCCAGGTCTATAAATGCCATATGCACTTCTTTTCCTTTAGCTAACATCTTTTCCATAATCTGTCTAATCACAAATATAATATCAAGGCACGATTTACCTGCTGTGAAACCTGTTTGTTCTTCTGATATTTTGCTTTGTATTAGTTCCTCCAATCTAATTTTAATAATTGTACTTAACATTCTACTAATTGCTGCCATAACACTGATCCCTCTATAGTTTGCTGGATCTTTATTCCCTTTATTTTTATATATTGCACTAATATACGATAACTTCCACTCATCTGGAATAGGATCTCCTTCTATCACTTGGTTAAAAAGTCTCGTTAAAATTCTTATAATTCCTGAACCACCTTATTTAATTAGTTCCATGGTTATTCCTCATGGACCTGCCACTTTTCCATTTTTTGCTGTTCTCAACACGTTTCTTGCCTCGTCTTCTGTTATAGGCTATATTAAGTCACCCTTTCCATTATCTAGTGTAGCATAGTCTACAAATTCTCTCCTAGTTTCTGTTAAAAGCATTTAAAATATTCCTGAAAAGTTTTCATTGATACTAAATTAAAACTTTTTGTCATATTATCATTTCGCATGTTTGTAATTGTCCTCCATGCTTGGGCTGACTTTGAATAGTCTACTGTATGCTCAATTTCTCCACATATCCTATTCCACATTTCTTTTTTATGTTTCCTGACTTCTGCTTTAACCTTTCTTTTAAGTGTGTTATAACTTTGACAATCTTCATCTTTCTTGGAACTTAAATATTTTTTATATGCATTTTTCTTTTCTGTTATGATATCAAGCATTTCCTTATTCACCCAATGGTTTTTATGGTGTTTATCATTTTCCAGACCAAGTGCTTCTCTTGCTGCTTCATTTATATATTTTTTCAAATGTTCATAAGTAACGACAGAGTTCCAATCTTCATCAAATTTTAATTTTTCGGTGAGGCGTTGGGCATATAGATTTTTAATACTCTCATCTATAGTAAATGTAGATATATCTACATTATTCTAATTCATTTTATATTTCTATATTTTGATCTTTATTTACCTTTTGCCTGTTTATAGGGCATACTATCCTAGTTGACAGCATATAATGATCCGTTCCACATTCGGGTCCTCTATTCACTCTAACAACTTGAACAATAATATTTCTCCGTTTCCTCACTATTACATAATCAATTATCGATCTTAGAACTTTAATGCGTTGTTCCCACGTATATATCTATGGATGTCCCGATGTTTGAACGTCGAATTCATAATAATTAGGCCATTCACTTTGCATTCTTCTTTTAAACGTTGTCCATTTTCATTCTCAATATCTTCTCCATATGGACCAACTATGTCACCTGTCCCCTTTCCAACTCTGCTATTCAAATCTCCCATAATTATTAATTCCTTCTTTTGAGAAATATTTTCTACCAATCCAGTAAATTTTTCAAAGTATTGTTCCTTTATTACTTGTGATGCATCGTTTGTTGGGGCATATGTACCTATTATTACTAATTCTTTCCCATACATTGTTATTTCCATAACTATAAATCTTTCATCTATTTCTTCTATTTGTTTTATTGAGGATTTCCATTTCTTCTTAATTAAAATTGATACTCCTCCTTTAGCTCTCTCCGATTTTTCCACCCCACTCCATACATGCATGTATTCACCAATCATTTCTTGACCTTTCCCTTTCCTTTTCGTTTCTGTCAGAACTGCTATATCCACCCCCTTCTTTGTAATCTCGTTAAGTACTTCATTATTCTTAGTATTCCAACCTTGTATGTTCCAAGTTGCCAAAATTATTGTTCTTTTTCTTAGCCAAAATCTATGTCTAGTGATCTGTCCAGATTTATCTCTCTTTGCAGGAAACGTAACAATTATTTTTTTATGGAACGGGTTGTCAGCCCTTCGCCAACCCCCGCATTTGGGGGACCTAACCAGAGCCTCATTTGCCGGTTTTCGGGATTCCTATTGGGCCATCTCGGCTACCGTAGCGGTCACGGGGAAACTAGTCTCCACCGTACATCACCCTAATAGGCTATTCCGTACTTCCCGTTGCCCACCCCTCGGGACGTGGACCACTGAGGTTGGATTTTGAGTAATAATGAGATATATATATATATATATATATATATATATATATATATATATAAGAAAAATGAATGTTTGTACTAGACTTGCTCGGTAGCGTAATCGGTAGCGCACTGGGATATAAATCCAGAGGTCCGGGTTCAAGTCCCGTCGCAGCATTTATTTTTCTTATTATGCCATATTAAGCTTGCATTTCTCAATGTCAAAAATTTAATTATAACATATATATATATATTTGTGTGTGTTCATTAACGCTCTAGTGAATGCAAATTTTGTTTCATGAAAAGCGAACTTGGTGAACAGCAATTAATTAAAAATAAAGTAAGATTGAGTTTGTTAAACAGCAAAATCAGAGCATTAGCTGAAGTTCTTCTGAAACGAAAATTAAAAAATCGCTCTAGCAGTCACAATTTTCAGTGTTTCAGAAGATACTCACTATTAAAAACCGAGAAGGCATTCTCCAAAAATCACGGAAGTTCTACTTTTAGAAGTGGGGGTTTAACTGAAACCTGAAATTATAAATTGGCTCTAAAAATCGCCAAGTTTTGTTTGTCGCAAAGTATACTACACAGTTTAAGGAACCCTTAAATTGACAATCGAATTTGTTCATGATGAATGATGATGATAAATTGACAATGTAGTCGTATTCTATAAGACACTTTATTTTAATTGATTCGATACATTTAATAAAATAATGGAGAAATGAATCGGTAGATGTTATTAAATTGGTGTCAAATTATATAATAGTATGCAAATAGATAATAATTTATGATTATGCATGTTTGGTTTAAGGTGCAGTCCGACAGTTTTAAATAAGCTGGCATCAGAAATTGAATTCAAATGACAACACTACATTTGAAAAAATAACAAAACCCGTCTCTCAAACTTCTAATGTAATCTTGTTTTATTCCTCTCCGTTTTTCACCCCTCCTTGTTAGACACTTTACGACACTGCTTTCTCACGGCCTGACATTACACAAATTAATAAGCTTCATCAACACATTCATGACGAAGAGAGCAACTAAGCGGTGAGGAAGAGGTCTGCACCCTCTTCAATCTCATTAACATACCATCTTTTTCTCTCCAATAGAACTAAAGAAATACTATATATTCCGCAAAGCAGCAAAATGGGACCTTAAATTCTACTTGCTGAATAATTAACTAAGTTTACACAGTTCCTGCGTGACGGACTATACATTTTTATTGTTTTAAATAATGATGTAGAATCTACAATGGCGTAACCCAGTTTGAGCCTCAGCCTCTCCTTTGTTAGAGTTACTAGAACAAAATTAATTTAGTTATGCTTATTTGCCCATAGATTTTGTACTAGAGCATGCCATTAAATCTTTAGAGAATGAGGAAGGCTTACAACTCAATGGTATTAATAAGCTGTTAGTTTATGCTGATGATGTAGTACTACTGGCCGATAGCGAGGAGATACTAAAGGCCAACACACACACACACTATTGAGTAACACTAAGAAATTAGGACTGGAAGTAAATATCATCATCATCATCATCATAGTACATTCACGAATTTAGGCCATTTGTTGACCTGTTTCGGCCTCAAGAGAAACACCATCCAAAAGTCTTTTGAGTGGACGTCCTGGTCTTCTTCTGTAAGGGGTAGTGACGTGTGTATAACCTCTCCTACCCAATTCTCATCCTCACCTTCTCGTGGTACAACCCGTTTTCACAAACGAGGCTCTGAGGTCCGAGTCACGGCGGTATAACCGTTCCATCAGGTACTGAGTAAATGCGGTATCCTAATGTCTGTCCAGAGACTAAAAGGTAGCAGCCCTACCACTGGACTACTTAGCGTAACCTGTCCTAAGGAACTTCAAAACTACTTTCAAGTCTCAACACGAAAAAAGCCAGAAGGAAGTAAATATCAGTAAAACTAAATATATGGTCACACGTAGAAATTCAGTATATAATGGAAATGGACAGCTAATGACAAATGAGGGAAATTTTGAGGAAGTGGCTGAATTCAAATACCTAGGAACAATAATCACAAATAGGAACGAGATGCACAAAGAAATTAAACATAGGCTCAATTCTGGAAATGCATGCATTGCAGAGACTTTTGATTTCTCAACTCCTTTCAAAAAACGTTAAGCTGAAAATATATACAAATATTATTCTACCAGTTATATTATATGGGTGCGAAACATGGACTCTTACTTTAAGGGAGGAAAGGAGATTACGAGTATTTGAGAATAAAGTTCTTAGGAATTTTTTTGGACCAAAGAGAGATGAACAGACAGGTGAATGGAGAAGACTACATAACAATGAACTACATGGTCTTTATAGGAAGCCAGATATAATAAGAACAGTTAAGTCTCGTAGACTGCGATGGGCAGGACATGTTGCGCGTATGGGGAATGAAAGACGTGCATGGAAGCTTCTTGTAGGATAGCCAGAGGGAAAACGCCCAGTTGGTAGGCCAAGAATGAGGTGGCAGAACAACATTAGCTATGATTTGAGGGAAGTAGATTATACAGAGAATGATTGGAAAGCATTAGCTCAGGATAGGGATGTATGGAGAGCTTATGTCCGCGCGGCCATGAACCTTCGGGTTCGACAGTGCCAATGAGCAAGTAAGTAAGTATTTGCCCATAGATGTCATGAATGGTATGTGGTCAACATACTGACTTAATGAAACGTCTAGCAGGTAAATAAGGTATTACTAGGATGATGAGATCGGTAAGTTTTGCTCAGAGGCTTTTATTCAGGCTTAAGGGAATTTTATGACCCTGAAAATCTTCAGTAATTAAAGTCCCACCTGGACTTACTCCTTGGATTTTTCCATCGTAAAAAATCTATCGATCCCGGCCGGGTTTGAATCCGCGACCCTTGAGAACAGAAGCAAGGAGCAAATTCACGAGTCCACCAAAGCGACTAAAGCAATGGCTTAATGTTGTGTAAATATTTCTGATCTATTTTTAATA
The DNA here is from genome assembly GCA_030220185.1 of Diploptera punctata. Taxonomy (NCBI): domain Eukaryota; kingdom Metazoa; phylum Arthropoda; class Insecta; order Blattodea; family Blaberidae; genus Diploptera; species Diploptera punctata. The sequence goes on from JASPKZ010000795.1 coordinate 26,787, forward strand.
TTTTGTTAAAAAGAACTGTAGCAGAAATCTGATCTCTGAAAAATCAAATCTTAATTAAAAAAAGTTTTTGTATCCTTTAGGGAATGAGCATGAATTATTTTAATTATTATATTTTTCACAGTGAAACTGCTGAAACTAAATGTGTTTTATAGACATCTATAATAAGCTTGATACTTGTATCAAGAAAAACAAAATGTCCGTCCCAGTGGACTAGTGGTTATCATACTGTCTCTGTTTCAGAGGTTTGCGGGTGCAAAGCCATCAATGGTTGATGGATTTTTCAGAAGTAAAATCCTGAACTTGTTTCTTTTTGAAGGAAATAAAGTCGTGGGTCCCGTGTCGTAAATTTCCTGCACGTAAAAAATCTCAAGCCTCAAAACGAAAGGACTCTGAGCAAAATTTGTGGGCCCTTTAAAGCCCAAATTTTAATTGTCATTCTAATGACTTTAGCTGTAAAAGACTGTCGTTAAATAAAGTAATAACATAACGCACAAGAAAAATACATTTGAATCTTCATTGTATTGAACTCATGTCCGAAATGTTTCACAATTCAATGGGACTAACAGAAAACCTAGTAAGAATGATAAGTCCTAACTAACTAACTAATTCACTGACACATAATTTTGCCCAATAATTTAATTGAAGGAAGGACAGCTATATTACATGATCTTAATAAAAATCATCTATCACATGGCCGCGCGGAAAATCACACATCCCTATCCTGAGCTAAATGTGTTCCACTCATCCCCTGTATAATCTACTTCCCTCAGATCATGGTTAATCGTATTCTCCCTTACATTTCTTGGTCTACCAACTGTAAGTTTTCCCTCTGATTTTCTTACAAGAAGCTTCCATGCCCCTTCTTCATTACCCATTCGTGTCACATGTCCTGCCCATCGCAGTCTACGAGACTTAAGTGTTCTTATTGTATCCGGTTTCCTATAGTGTAGTTCACTGTTAAATATTAATCTCTATTCACCTGTCTGTTTGGTTTGTTTCTTTCTGGTTCAAAAATTGTCCTAAGAATTTTATTCTCAAATGCTCGAAACCTCCTTTATTCCCTTAAAATAAGAGTCCATGTTTTTCAACTATATAACTGGGAGAATAACAGTTTTATATATTTTCAGTTTAACTTTTTTTTAGAGAGAGAGAGAGAGAGAGAGAGAGAGAGAGAGAGAGAGAGAGAGAGAGAGAAGTTGAGACAAGAGTCCTTGTAATGTATACGAATAGCTCCAAAATTGAGCCTATGTTTAATTTCTTCGGAAACTCATTCCTGTTTATAACTATCGTTGCTGGGATTGTTTGGATGAGATGGTTGCAAATGAGCGTGAAGGACTAGGTCAGTTAATGACCTGCTCGGGTTTCGAACGGAAAGAATAAGATGAGATGGGTGAGCAGCGTGGAGAGGTGAAGAGGAGGGAGCCAGGTTTTATAAAGGAATGAGTGAGTACTACAAGAATCACATCTACACGACTGCACACTCAACATGACCAAGGTAAGTCTTCACCTCACTTCATTAATACACTCACCAATTCTATTGTAACATTCATTTTTTATACCATCTCCATAATATGTGCAGCTAAATAAATTTAATCAATCAAAACCTGTCAGCAATTGCAATTCCAAGATGTGTAAAAAACCACCAAAGACACATGTAACTTCATATTGTTAATTTAATATTAATTATTATACAGTAACTCAATTAAAACGTTAATACCAACCTTGGTTCTATAACCAATTGATTTAGTGTTTGTTTGATGAAAATCCATTATGTTTATTTACTAAATATAATTATCAAATATTTATATGATTTTTATAAATATTTATTTTATTCAACGTTCGCAACAGCTGTTTGAATACACTGTATCTTCACCAGACGAATGCCAGACATTTATCTGAAGAAGATACAGAGCGCTGAAACAGTTGTTACGAATGTTGAATAATATAAATATTTATGAAAAGCAGATCAAACTTTAATAGTTTAATTTAGCAAATAAACCTTAATTCTGTGTTTAGTATAAATTGACGTCTACAAATATTTCGTCATTTTCGAACAAGGCGATGATATGTTTCAATCGGCAAGAGACCATCTTCGAACCATTATTTTGCAAGTCAACATTTATATTAAAAAATGTAACATCAATTATAATAAACAATTCACCTGATAATACAAATAAATATGCCTTAATACCGTCTGGTCAAGAACTAAAAGTATTGCATTTTTTTTTACAAATTGATTGGAAATATATTAACAGGGCACTTTATTTTAAAATTAAATATATTATTTTTTTTTAGTTTATTTGTATTAAATCAACTGTTCCTGTTTTTCACTATCATCTTACATTAAAGAAAACAAAATGATTTACCATTTTCTATAAAATGATTAAAAATAAATATTTTTGGTTCTAACTGATTCACGTACATAAAATTCTAATTCTGAGGAAGGTTTGAGTTTGCAACCAAAAATTGAATTCCAATATGGAAAAGTAAAATTATGTTATTATGTGCTCCAAGATTCTATAAAAACAAAATAAACATAATTTTAAAATGTCCGCGCATACAGCCGCTACAATAAAATTAATGCACACATAGTTACCTCAAGTGGTAACGTTTGAGGCACATATTCTAAGGTCCCGGGTTCAAACTCTGGTACCTAGCAATCTGACAGTTTTTTCTCCCTAGTTTTCTTTAGTCAAGGCAAATTCTAGGTTGTAATTTCATTATCAGAATCCATTTCATCATATATTTATTATTTCACAGTATCATTAAAAAATATTTAAAATAAATAAATGCAATATCACCTTACATATTGAAGCGAATATAAATAAGGGAAGTACAACAAAAATAAAATTAAGACAAAGAGTTGAAATAGTTTTATATCTTCATGTAAGTACATTTCCTCTACCAAAAAATAAAATATAGGTATCTGATATTAAGTCTCTTTAAAAGTTGCACTGTATACTCAAGTTATAATTAATTTAAAATGTATTTTTAAAACATTATGGCAAATCTTAGGGATATTTAGATTAACAGAAAAAAATTAATATGAATAGCCTTTAGCACTATTTCATTAAGATTAAATTATGACTAAGAATTTGAGAGCTCTACCAACTCCACAACGCAGGAGGAGTGAATATTAACTTTCAGAAACAACGCAGGGTTCAACATGACAAATATTTAATGCAGAAACTGGAAAGCATTTGACCCAAATCAAGGACACAGTGACATGTTACGATTTATGTATATTGTAAATTAATATATTTTTATTTACTATCTCTGTAAACTTGTATCGAAATGACTAACTTAGTACAAATAAATTGGTAAAATTTCATTATTTTCCATTAACATAGAATTTAATCTCATAGGCCTTATCTTACTTGTACTGTATACAGCATATGTTGGTGGGAATGTAATACATCATGTATTTATGCATGTATAATTAACTATCTCACTGGCACTATCGAACCTGTAGGTTCATGACCTCACGGACCTAAGATCTCCAAATTTCCCTATCCTGAGCTAATGTTTTCCAAAAATGCCAATTATAATCTACTTCCTTCAAATCATAGTTAATGTTATTATCCCACCTTATTCTTGGTCTACCAAATGGGCGTTTTCTCTCTGGAATTCCTACAAGAAGCTTCCATGCCCATTTTCCATTCCACATTCGTACCACATGTCCTGTCCATCACAATCTACGACACTTCACTGTTCTTATTATATTTGTTTCCCCATAAATATCATGTAGCCCACTGTTATGCAGTCTTCTCCATTCGCTGTCTGATAATTTGTTTTTTGCTTCAAAACTTTTCCTAACAACTTTATTCTCAAATACTCGTAATCTTTTCTCCCCCTTAAAGTAAGAATCCGTGTTTCGCATCCATATAATATATCTGGGAGGATAACAGTTTTATATTTTTTTCAGTTTAACATTTTGTGAGAGAAGTGGGGGTAACAAGAGTCCCTGTAATGTATAATAGCATGCATTTCCAGAATTGACCCTATGTTTAATTTCTTTTGTGAGTCTCATTCCTATTTGTAATTACTGTTTGTAGGTATTTGAATTCAGCCACTTTTTCTTCATTTGCCATTAGCTGTCCACGCGCGCGCGTGTTTGTATAAAACTGAATTATAGTCTAACTGTAAGCGTTCTTAGGACAGCTCTTTTGACAATGATTCACTGCAGATTTTTTATACACTTCATTTAATCAAAGTATTTATAGGTTAAACACTTTTTTTTGGATCTAAGACTTTTCTCATGAAATAAAAGTTACATTCCCACACCCATACTGGTTGCTATGCAAACAAAAGTTGGCATTCCCACAGCCACACTGGTTGCTATGCAAACAAATGTTGACATTCCCACATTCACACTGGTTGCTATGCAAACAAAAGTTGACATTCCCACACCCACACTGGTTGCTATGCAAACAATAGTTCACATTCCCGCACCCACACTGGTTGCTATGCAAACAAAAATTGACATTCCCACACTCATACTGGTTGCTATGCAAACAAAAGTTGACATTCCCACACCCACACTGGTTGATATGCATACAACAGTTGACATTCCCACACCCACACTGGTTGCTATGCAAACAAAAGTTGACATTCCCACACCCACACTGGTTGCTATGCAAACAAATGTTGATTCCCACATTCACACTGGTGCTATGCAAACAAAAGTTGACATTCCCACACCCACACTGGTTGCTATGCAAACAAAAGTTGACATTCCCACACCCACACTGGTTGCTATGCAAACAAAAGTTAACATTCCCACAGCCACACTGGCGCTATGCAAACAAATGTTGACATTCCCACACTCACACTGGTTGCTATGCAAATAAAAGTTAACATTCCCACACCCACACTGGTTACTATGCAAACAAACGTTGACATTCCCACGCCCACACTGGTTGCTATGCAAATAAAATTTGACATTCCCACACTCACATTGGTTGCTATGCAAACAAAAGTTGAAATTCCCACACCCACACTGGTTACTATGCAAACAAAAGTTGACATTCCCACACCCACACTGGTTGATATGCAAACAAAATTTGACATTCCCACACCCACACTGGTTGCTATGCAAACAAAAGTTGACATTCCCACACCCATACTGGTTACTATGCAAACGAAAGTTGACATTCCCACACCCACACTGGTTGCTATGCAAACAAAAATTGACATTCCCACACCCACATTGGTAGCTATGCAAACAAAAGTTGACATTCCCACACCCACACTGGTTGCTATGCAAACAAAAGTTGACATTCCCACACCCACACTGGTTTCTATGCAAACAAAAGTTGGCATTCCCACACCCACACTGGTTGCTATGCAAACAAAAGAATACGCAGAACTGAAATAATAGTTTCTAACGTGTGCAGCAAATCAAATTATTACGACTTTCATCTTTTTCTCTCATACTATATTTATATTAAACATTTAATTTAATTTTACTACATTATATTTAACGTCCGCCCTTCTGGCTCAGAGGTAGCATGTCAGCTTCGATACCCAAAGTTTTAATTGTTAAATTAATTAAATTATATTAAATTAAATGAATTGTAAAGTTTCAACTTTCTGGGCCAGGAGAGATAGTTCCATTCCATTCCATAGTAATTCTGCCCGAGGACAGGTCTTTCACTGCAATCATAGCATATTCATGCTAAGCTTTGCAGCTTTAATAGGGAATTATTGGTGTTGAAGCTTCCCGTTGCTTTCAACATCGGTGAAGGATGATGATGGCCGGATGATTTTCGGGGACCTTTGGGCCCTACGCTTCCTGACATATGTCTTACAGCTGTCTTATAGGTGAGGATAAACCCCGAAAAAAACCTCACTCAGGAGCTTGTCTAGACCGGGAATCGAACTCGGGCTCGCTGCGTGACAAGGCAGCACGCTACCTCGAGAACTGTACAAATTTTAATCACTGGTTTGTGCACTATATTTTTGCATTAAATTGCAAATCCCTCACTGTAAATATGTTGAGGCATGTGGCACTGTTGATAAGGGTTCGTCCGTAGGATGCAGCAATCTTTTCGACAGAAGTAAGCTATGTGCCGGCACTGGCTTTCACCTACTCCCTTCTCTTCATCACCACTCCTCATACACTACACTAACACATAAACATGCAATTATTCTACACTCCCCTATGTACACAATACAAGAACACATCAACTACAAAGTGGTGCGTATATTGAAAATAGACCAATTAACACCATTTATCCACAAGTTCGAAACCCAAAGCATTAAAGTGCAGTGGGTGGCATTAGAAACTCATTTTAATGATGAAAAGAAGCGACATCGTCTCGTTTTTTCTAACTTCTCGATTTTGTTTAGAAACATTTTCCACACTTGTATCGCAATATGCTACTATATTATCGAATAGTTTTTATTATCATGTATAATTAAGAAAGGTTTCTTGAGTTTTCTGCGTCAAAGATTCAAGATTGGTCTCTGGCCACTGATTCCAACGTTTCTACATGATCACAGATGTCTTTATCAAGACGTGAAAGGTTCGAGTTACTGGTATAGGATTTATATACCATGAGCATTATATACAGGGCTATTCAGAAATAAGGAACAGACTTCAAACATTTATTTCTTCCAACCTATAAACATATAAACACAATTCCAACGTTCCTGGAAAGAGAAAAGTTCAAATTTCACTATTTTATGCATCACGTGAGTTACGCGTGTTACATCACAAATAACAAGACGGTGGCTCATTTCTTCCCATACACACTCTTGCTAATCTCTAGTTATCGAATTCACGGGCATAGTGGGGACAAAAACACGGGGTTAGGTCGGATGACCTGGGAGGCCACCGGAAATGAAGTTGATCTTCTGCTCCTCCTCTTCCAATCCAAACTCCTGTTGTGTCGCCATTTTAATACGAACAATCAATATTACAACAGCGCCAATGCGGCTATGATCAGAACTTCATACTCTTCTCTTTTTAGGATCGTTGGAATTGTGTTTTTTTTTGTAGTTTGGAAGAAATAAATGTTTGAAGTCTGTTCCTTCTTTCTGAATATAAGAACTATACTAGTTAGACAAACCTTTTTATTCCTTGGCAATGACATGTGGGAGCATATTGAAACGTTGGAAGCTGTGACCAGAGCCCAACCTTTAATCTTTGACGCAGAAAATCCAAGACACCTCTCTTAATCATACTTATAACTGCGAAAATCTACAATATAACATATTACTAACGCAATGACATTATCGAACCTGTAGGTTCAAGGCCGCGCGAACATATCTCTTCACAGATCCTTATCCTGAGCTAATATGTCCCAGTAATCACCTGTATAATTAATTCTCTCAAATCATCGTTAATATTATTCTCCCACCTCATTCTTGGTCTACCAACTGGTCGTTTTCACTCGGATTTTCCTACAAGAAGCTCTCATGCTCCTCTTTGATCCCCCATTCGTACCACATGTCCTGTCCATTGCATTCTACGACGAGACTTAGCTCTTCTTATTATACTTAGTTTTCTAAAATGATCACATAGTTCACAGTTTTGAAGTCTACTACATTTGCCTCTCTGTTCATTTCTCTTTGGTCTAAACATTTTTATAAGTACTTTATTCTCAAATATTCATAATCGTAATTTCTTGTCCCTAAAAGTAAGCGTGCATGTTTCACATCCATATAATAGAACTGGGAGAAAAGCAGTTTCATATATTTTCAGTTTAACGTTTTTGAGAGAAGTTGGGACAACAAAAGTACATGTAATGCATGATAGCATGCATTTCCAAAACTGAGCCCAAGTTTAATTATTCATTTGTGTATACTATTCATATGGGGCACGCCGTAGCGTAGTGGTTAAGGCATTGAGCTACAAGCCGGAGGGTCGAGGGTTCAAGTCCCATTGGGGTCAGGGTTTTTAAACTGACCCAAACCCTCTGGCGGCACCATAGCCCTGGGGTCGACTCAGCCTCTAACGGAAATGAGTACCAGACGCTTGTTCTGGGGGTAAAGGCGGCCGTCACGCAGGGCTGACAACCCGGCTGACATAAAGTGCCGATTGTCTAGAAAAAGTGGGAGCCTTAACCTCCTACTACCCCAGGGGCCTCCGGGCCTGTTGTGGGATCACTTTACATTAATTTACTTCATATTATTCATATTTGTAATTATTCTTCCTTGGTATTTGAATTCAGCTACTTCAAAAATTTGTCATTAATTTTCATTCCATTATATAATGTGTGCATGTGTGTGTATATGTATATATAATGTCCACCGCTGTGGTCTCCAGGTAGCGTGCTACCTTGTCATGCAGCGGGCCCGGGATCGATTCCCGATCGGGACAGGCTCCTGGGTGAGGTTTTTTCGGGGTTTTTCCTCACCTGTAAGACAAATGTCAGGAAGCTTAGGGCCCAATGGTCCCCGAAAATCATCCGGCCATCATCATCATCCTTATTATCATCACCATCATTTCACGGTGTGGAAAGCAACGGGAAGCTACCACACCTATAATTCCCTAGTAAAGCTGCAAATTATAGCATGAAAACGCTATGATTGCAGTGAAATTCTTGTCCTCGGGTAGAATTACTATGGATGGATATATGTATATCCAGAGTGAAAATAAACATGTTCGGTTTTGAATGTAAACTCATTTATAATTTAAATTATCCTTAAGAGACTTCAATACTTGGGAATATTTGAATATGTAAATGCTGCATTCTGTTTTGTGAAATACTATGAAAACATGAATGCAGTATCAATGAAAGAGTGCTTGTGTTAAGATGTGTTTATGTGGTCATGGTAACAGGTGTTTGAACTGTTCCCAAGGTCATTACCACTTGTATGTCTACCTTTAACATACTAAATTCCCCGCATAAAAAACTTTCATTTTTTTTAGTTGTTATAAATGACAGTGGGATTTGGATACCCTATTAAAAACGCTTTTACCAACGCATTAGAAGATCTTGGGTTTTATATGCCTTATGTTGTTTGTACATGACATTTACATTGATACATTTATTGTATCTTTAACTGTTTATAATTAGTATAGTGTAGGCCTATATCTATATTTGTCGAATATTTATTTGTATTTGTGCTGGTTGAGTGGAAGAGAGGGCCTTATGGCCTTAACTCTGCCAGAATAAATAAAGTATTATTATTATTATTATTATTATTATTATTATTATTATTATTATTATTATTATTATTATTATTATTATTAATTTTAATAATGAAACGCCGCTACATAACCACAGCTGTAAAGAAGCTATAAATATCCATTTTTATAAATATGATCTTCTTGGTGATAATAAAGTTATATTACACATTATCAATAAATCGCAAATCACCAACCAAAGTATCAAAATAGTTAACGCGTTTCGATCGCGAGGCTATCATCATCACGACTAGTTATTGATTCATAATGATAGCCTCGGTATCGAAACACATTGACTATTTTAAAGTTTTGGTTTGGTAATTTGGGTTTTATTGATAATGTGTAATACAATATAAATCCATCCATAGTAATTCTGCCCGAAGGCAGGTCCTTCACTGCAATCATAGCATTTTCATGCTATGCTTGCAGCTTTACTAGGGAATTGTAGCTGTGGTAGCTTCCCGTTGCTTTCCACACCGGTGAAGGATGATGATGATGATAAGGATGATGATGATGGCCATATGATTTCGGGGACCGTTTGGGCCGAAACCTTTTCCTGACATTTGTCTTACAGGTGAGGAAAAACCCCGATGAAAACCTCACCTAGGAAATCTGCCCCGACCGGGGATCGAACCCGGGCCCGCTACGTGACAAGGCAGCATGCTACCTAGAGACCACAGCGGTGGACACAATATAAATAACCAAAAAAAAAATGTATTTGTAAAATACTCCATATAGGCCTTTTGAAACGAGTGAATGTTTCGATTCTGTCTAAAAGTTTAATATCATCTGAAGTAGAATGAATTCGAATGTTTTATAAAAGTTCATTGACAAAAAAAGATTATCTAGCTTATAAGCCTATATCCACAGTGAATTCATCTCGGTTTGGGTTCCTTGTGAAACTGAAGACGCAGTAAAGTTAACTTCTAGTTAAAGTAAAAAATCCCATATAGGTGTAACTAACTTACTGGCAATAACGAACCCGTAGGTTCAAAGCTGTGAGGACATATCATGAGCTAATATTTTCCAGTCACCCCTGTATAATCTACTTCTCTCTAATCATGGTTAATGCTATTCTTCCACATCTTCCTTGGTCTATCAACTGGGTTTTTTTCCTCTGTGTTTCCTACAAGAAGCTTTCATGGCCCTTGTTCATCCACCATTCGTGCTACATGCCCTGCCCATCGCAGTCTACAAGACTTCTTCTTCTTCTTCTTCTTCCGAATGCAATATTGGGTGATGATGCCCGTTCTGCGACTACAAAAACTGATTTTTCCAGCCGGTTGAAGGGTCTTCCGAGGTCTCTTTTGCCTTTAGGGTTGAGGTGGTAAATCATCTTTGGTAAACGGGAATTTGACATAACTGTTCTTATTACATCTGGTATCCCATAGAGATCAAGTAGCTCACTGTTATGCAGTCTTCCTCATAACATAACATTCTCCAGGAGTTTATTAATATAAGATATTAAAATGCAAAATTGGTACGTGGTAATTCAGTGATCCTCAATTTGAGGACGACTGATTTACCAAGTACCAATTTTATACTTTAACATCTTATTACATAACCTCAACGGTGCTTTAAAATTAATTTTAAAAATATTCAATTATTCATGTAGTATCACAATAGGTTAGTAGCATTTATTTATTTAGCACTAGCTAATACGCAGCGTGCGGTTCTACGCCTAAATAAATGAAAATTAATTGTTTTATGTTTAGTTGAATAAATAAAAGGAAAGATAATCGTAAATTTATATTTTTGGATACTCCGTGCTGATTACCCAGCGTTGCCCGGAATCTACTTATCCCACTCTTGTTGACATAAATGTGCTGAAATACGAAAATTAATTTGTTTTATGTTTAGTTAAATAAGTAAAAACAAAAATTTATATCGTAATTATTTTTAGATACCCGTGCTGTTTACCCGGCGTTGTCCGGGAATCTACTCATCACAATCTTCTTGGCATAAATGAGCTGAAAGACGAAAATGTACCTATGATTAGTAGAATAAATGAAAAATAATTAATGTATATAGTAATTATTTTAAAATTCCCCGTGCTGATTCTTGGCATAAATGAGCTAAAAGACAAAATTTTTTATTCTGAGTTATCCGAAAAAGAATACCCGCCATATGCTGCTATACTTACACAGGAATCTACATACTTGTCTCGATCATCTTGGTATCAATGAAAGACAAAAATGGTTATTGTGAGTTATCCGTAAGAGATAAACATACGCTGTTGCGGACTTTTTTGTAGATATTTTTGAGATATTCAATTCTGTGTACATTAATTTTGTGTATTTGTTATGGTTTAGGTAGCGTAAGCCATTTAAGCGTCCAAAGAGCTACTTTTTTCACGTTTTCCAATACAAAGGGCGATTTTAAGGGTGTAGAAGTTGAGTATAACAACTCTCTTATAGCCTATGTTCATCCCCGGGATCTCCTGAGCATTTTGCAAAAAGTCCCTTCGTAATCGGATCACCGGTATGGTCGCGTATAGAATACGAACAAACATTGATTTTTATATATTAGTATGGAGTCGAATTCATGTGACGTCCTCTCCCACACAACTAGGACAACCCCTGTTACGTTAAAAACAATTCAAATATAAATGTTGATAATAATGTCAATGAATGATAGATCATACTGATGCGTAATATTAATAAAGTTAAACTTTTTAATTTGAATCAGGCCTAAATAAATATGATTTTAAAAATCTAAGAGGAAATTGTAAGAAAAATCATTTAAAAACAAAATATGATTTTGTTTATGTATTTCTAATTAACAACCAATTATTGGTATTCATGTTCCTGTAAAAACAAATAAAATAGTTTAATATTTTCTGGAGCTAATAATACTAATTCACTGGCTCTATCGAACCCGTCGGTTCATGGTCGCGCGGAAATAAGCTCTCCATACAACCCTATTCTCAACTAATGTTTTCCAATCATTCCCTGTATAATCTACTCCCCCTCAAATTATGCGTTATATTATTCTCCCACCTCATTCATGGCCTGCATACTTGACACATTCATTCTTGTTTTCGTACAAGGAGCCTCCATGCCCATCTTACAATCTCCTTTCGTGCCACATGTCCTGCCAATCGCAGTATACGAGACTTAACTCTTATTATTACATCTGATTTCCCATAAAGATCAAATAGCTCACTGTTATTTAGTCTTCTCCTTTCGCCAGTTTGTTTACCTCTTTGGTCCAAAAAAAAATTCCCAAGAACTTTATTCTCAATTACTCGTAATCTTTTTACACCATTAAAGTAAGATTTCATGTTTCGCATCCATATAACGTAATTGGGAGAATAAGAGTTTTATATAATTACAGTCTAATGTATTTTGAGAGAAGCTAGGACAACAAGGATCCATGTAATACATAATTCAAATAAGGAATTACGTATAATTTAAAAAAATTTCATTATAAACAATCTTAACCTACCTTGAAACGTCCTAATTATTGCTTTAGAATTCAATAAACTAAAATTAGTTTTTAAATAATGCTAAGAATTTAAGATAAGATAAGATCAAATATTTAATGATATCGAAGAATAGATTTCCATATCAATATATATATATATATATATAAAGCTGCAAAGCATAGCATGAAAATGCTATGATTGCAGTGAAAGACATGCCCTCGGGCAGAATTACTATGGATGGATATATATATATATATATAAACAAATAAATTATATTTAAATTATACGCATATATTTGTATCACAGTGCGAAGTGTTGAAAAATTCTTTCTCTTTCCACATTTTTCGATATTTAGGAATAAAATTCATATTTCAATAATTTTCAATAGGCTGTATTATCCATATTTTAAACCATTAAACTACATAATGTAACCCCACCCATATTAAGATTTAAACTTAAAGAAAATTCCATTTAATTATAAATTCTTAAAAATAAATCTCAACAACAGGATTTTAAACATTTACAGTAAATAATTTTACTTTTAATTAAAATCAACAATTTGGCAGCAAATCGTATTTAAACTTTTACGTCTTTAGCAGATGTACAAATGTACATGCCATCATTTTGTATACAGTTATAATTTGTTAACCATTCAGTAAAGACGATATATATTACAATATGCCGAAAACAGAGCCGTCAATCAGTTTCAAATTAGGAAAGTTACCGTACATATCAGAATTAAAGATGGTTTGTTGAGTGAACAATATTCAGTCATATTCCGGTGAAACTACAAAGAATATTAGCAACGTTTGTAATTTTATATTAAAATAATAACTAACTAACTCACTATCGAACCCATAGGTTCATGGTTACGCGGACATATGCTCTCCATAAATCCCTACCCTGCTTTTTTTAAATCATCACATGGTTAATTGTATTCTCTCACCTCATTCTTGGTATATCAACTAGGCGTTTTCCCTCTAGTTTTCCTACAAGAAGATTCGATACCTCTCCTCCATTCTCCATTCGTGTCACATACCTACGAGACTTAACTGTTATTATTATATCTGGTTTACTGTAAAGATCATGTAGCTAATTGTTTGCAGGCTTCTCCATTCGCAATTATACAATTAGTCTGGTTATACTTTAATATTAACTGGAAAATGTATTTTTTTTTTAATTTCAAGTTCATATATTCACCGAATCCATTCCATAAAATTAGAAAAGGCAGTTTGTCTCGGGAGATTGGATGATCGGTGTAGAAAGGGGATTGAAGGGCATAGGGATGGGTTGATTATGGGAGAGGAGTAGGGGAATAATAGAAATGTTTGGAGCAGAGTTAAGAAGAGACTACTCGATATAGACAGGCAGTATATAGACGCCGAGTGTAGCCAGAAAACATCGCTCACCCTGCAGTCGGAACTGAAACTTTAGTGGGGAAGGGAGAAGTATATTGAGTCTTTGGATGGGGAAGATAGAAGAGCTATTGCATGGGTTTCATTTGGGGGATGGATGTCCCATAATTTAACAAGTGAAAAAGGCATTAACCTATGTCCGCTTTGCGATGACCATGAAAACTTGCAGCATATTATAGCATTCTGTAGCGAGACAGAACAATTTAGATTACAGTTGCTGCCGGAGAGATTTCTCAGGTCGGATCGTGGGAGAGTGGCGTGTTGGGATCTTTTAGGACGGATCGAGAGTGAAGCAAAAACATGCAGATTTTTGGGTACAGTAAGGAAATTGAGATATAGCAAAATTGTAGATCAATAAGAATATATGTATTATCAATAAGAATGATTTCAACATGATGTTGGTTTTCGATCTTTAATTATATTATATAATAGTTAGGTCTGATAAGTTGAATAGTCTGATAGTGTATTTGATGCCTGCAGAGGCGGGGGAGGGGGTATGAGCGTGCGCGTGTGTATATGTGTGGGGGTGTGTGTGGACGTATGTGTGTGTGTGTTTTTTTTTCTAATTTGTTTTCTAGCATTTGTTTAATATTAATGTACAGAATGAGACATTTTAAAATATTTTTTATTTATACACATGGTCTTTTTTATGAACGAGTATAGATATGTATTACTGTGATGTAGTGTAGACATAGATTTTACTTATATCTAGCCTATTATTGTTTTCGATACAGGTGTATTTGTAGGTATTTGTTTATATTATGATTATTTTTATCTATTTTTTTATTCATGGAAAAAATAATGCACGTACGGCCAAGCAGGCCCGTGTGCAATGTAAATGCATATGTATTTTCTTTCTTCTGAAAAAAAAGCAAAAAATTCCATTATCAATATCAATATTTTAACCTTTCAACTGGTACTTCTTATGTGCTACAGGTCACCCGAGCTTTAGAGTGGAACGACCTATCGGGAGAGTCGTTTTAAACTATGGATTATATAAATATTTTTACCATACAAAAACATGGAAAGCCTGCCCGAATGAGTGATCAACAGAATGTCAGGACCTCCTCCGAGGTATTCACGCATAAACAACTAAAAACATATTAAAATTTAGTTGGCTACACAT
The DNA here is from genome assembly GCA_030220185.1 of Diploptera punctata. Classification (NCBI taxonomy): domain Eukaryota; kingdom Metazoa; phylum Arthropoda; class Insecta; order Blattodea; family Blaberidae; genus Diploptera; species Diploptera punctata. The sequence continues at coordinate 41,891 of JASPKZ010000795.1, forward strand.
AAATATATTCCTCAGTACTTATAACGTCCTGAGTTAGTGTACACTCTTTACTTTTTCGTAATCCAATCACTTAAAATACGTTCTAGTCAGACCTATAATTCTCAGACAGAGTTACACTCATATCCAGGCATTAGAATCTCCTGATCAAAATTAACAAAAAAATCATTAGAGTGCTAAATTAAAAACTAAAATTATGTACAACATCTTACTTACTTACTTACTCGCTGGCACTATCGAACCCGTAGGTTCATGGTCGCGCGGTCATAAGCTCTCCATACATCCCTATCCTGAGCTAATCCTTTCCAATCATTCCCTGTATAATCTACTTCCCTCAAATCATAGTTAATGTTATTCTCCCACCTCATTCTTGTTCTACTAACAGGGCGTTTTTCCTCTGGTTTTCCTGCAAGAAGCTTCCATGCACGTGTTATTTTGTGTGCAATTTGTTTTTATTTAATGACTTAATCTTACAGGCAAGCAACTTAACCAATGCACATAACTCGTAAACAACGGGACTGAGAATACTTTGTATGTTCCTTACCTTCTTAAAGTAACCAAGTACTAATAAGTGATGCCCTGAATGATTTAACGAGATTTGCTTTGTCCCTATCTACTTCAAATCAACGTGTTTAAATTGTCGTTCCTAAAAATGTATCGGAGAGGCCGTGTGATATTCTATAGTCTTTTTTTTAGCTGCAGTAAGATGGCATTGCATCTCCTTTTAGTTTTGAATTATATACTTGTTCATTCGAGGAGATAATCTGTTTTGAGCATCAGTTTGTATTTTGTTGTTTATATTTATGTAGGCGTAAAAGTGGGAGACAATTCTGCGGTTACGCACGAGTCTCTCATATACAATAATTTGTTGTTAATTTTTGTGCAGGTCTTGAAAGAGCAAGATAGTTCTCGGGTAATAGATGAGTTTTTTGTTCAGTAGATTTTATCGAATCTTCCGAGAGGTCAATCTGTAGCCAATAGTTTCAGCTTTTCCATTTTCAACTCTTTCATGCTAATAACAAACGTAACTACATTAATTTAAATACTGCGTCCATGATTGGCAAATATGGAACATATGTAAAATATAATATGTTCTTAGTACAACGAACTTGAGTTCAAATCCCGGTTTAGGCAGAAGTTTTTTCTTTAGTTCAGGGGTAGTAGTTACATACTCTCAGAAAGCCGGTGCTCTCACACGAACATTGCCGCACTGACTACAGATAAGATAAAGTACAAACCAGTTTAGTGCTATGTCTTTCAAAATTCGTATCCTGTAGTATAAATGTACTGGTGACGTAAAATGCTTTGAAACGCATTGATCAAACTTCATGTCATTTATGTATACAACTAAGGGATCAAAAACTGTACCCAAAGAGAAGAGTGCTCACACTGAGTAACTAGACGCCCGGGCCTGCTTTAGTTGTATTTTCATTTTCGTTCGGCAAATTACTCTCATTGTACCTGTTTCTGTTATCTTATCATTCAGTAAGAGTACATTACATCCTTGTAAACATGATTCAATATTTCTTATTTCTCAAAGAGCAGCATATTCTAAATCCAGATAAGGTGGTAAGATAAAACTACAGAATAAGAAAGGAATGAGCAAAAAAAAATATTTTGGTTAGGTTCCCCAAGATACATCAAGCCATTTGCAGAAGCTAAAACAATGACAAAATGTGATCTGCAGGATATATCTTGTATTTTCCTATACTTTTTGATGCGCCATTGGCCAAACCAGAGCAAGTTTGGGGTGAAGAACCTACCGCTCGACCTGCCCACTACTGTACGTGTTGAAGGTCATTCATCAGCAATCAATGGTCTTCAGTTTGTACTCTGAAAGCAATCTTCTACTTCCTGCCTGAAAATTAAAATTTCCATTAAGTTTGTTGTAACATTTTCAAGCGTACTCAGTCCCATGTTATTTTTATTTACTTCCTTTTTCAGTCCATTTCAGTTGTCTGTGAGCTAATATTACTATTTATTTTAATAATTTCAAGATTTGAGTTTCCATTTATTTCCTGTCTGCTATATATATTTTCTCCTAAGAAAAATATAGAAACTTCATCTTCACAAGGATCCATTATCGCAGTTATTAGATATATCTGTAGACTTGTTATTCTCTTTTTCTATTTATCTAAATATTTTTGAAATTCTGTTGCTTAAAACACAACAATCTTTATCTTTTCTTGGAAAGTGTGAACGTGAATTATAACCTTTCAGATGTATCTTTATAATGTTACACCAATAACTATTTCCTTATAATTTCCTTTCTAAGATAAACTATTTTCAGTTTCCTTTAAAGTATAAAGTAAAACAATGAACCAATGTTACAACGATTTTTTAGTAAATATAAAGAATAAAAGGAAACTCTCAACTCATGTTCAGCATATTGCTAGGTCGAGGGTTGAGATGAGGTTAAGCCCCTATTATTGATAATCTGTGCTATATAAGGATGTCGTCTAACCAGACGTGTTGCGCAATCATTAGGGCAAATGGAAAGATAATGATGACATGAGCATGAATAAATTGTGGGATGACTTTTTGGCAGGGAAAAGCGGGAGAAACTTCGAAAAAAGAAACCTTCACTGTTTCCTATTCGCCTTCCATGAAACCCATATGGAGTAGCCTAATCGAGACGAGAGTTCGGGACCCAGAAGCTTCATTTTAAGCCACATTAATCTATGAACTTAAAAGATGTACCATAAAAAGATTTCAGTGAAGAATAATCCTAACAATAAGTGTTACTAATAATTCCAATAATATTTAAATCTGTGTGTGTGCATGTGCAGTATGTATATGTAGAATAATGGTATCCTTTATAACTGTATTTAACTTTCATATAGATGACGTCACAAGGCAGATAAACGTAAAATAAAAAAAATTAATATAATTAAGACAACTTTCAACGCCTTGCTTTTACAAATTTTCAAGCATTATTTGTAAATTTGGAAGATAATCTGCGGAGAATCTTATATAACAGCTAACAATTATAATCACAATTTAAAAATAAAGGACACGAGTTAATAATATATTATGGTCCTTAATGATAAATCAATAGAACAAATTACCATTTATACTGTACATTCTCATGGAAATATAAATGATTTTGGCAAAAACATATTATCTCTATCTATCTTCGGGTTTTTACAGCTGCTGCCGTCTTCCCGTGCCAAACCTCCAAAGCTTACTGTCTTGGGTATCTTCGATGCTTAGCCCTCTAGCTTGCATTACTGTCTTCATGTTTTCCTTCCATGTTAACTTTGGTCTCCCTCTTTTCTTCTTTCTGTTCGGATGCCATTCATATAGTTGCTTCGGCCATCGCTCATCTTCCATTCTTAAAACATGTCCTAACCACTTTAATCCCTTCTCCTCAATTCTTTCAATTATGCTTTCTTCTGCTTCCATTATGTTTCTAATTTCCTTATTTGTGACATGTTCTAGTTTAGACTTTCTGGCACTTCTACGTAAATAATCCATTTCTAGAGCTATTGGTCTATTCTTGTAGTACTTATTGATTGTCCATACCTCACTTCCATACATTGCAACAGATTCCACCAATGTTTTACCAATATATTTTTTGTGTCTTTCCAAATATCCTTACCCCACCATATGGAATTTAACGATGATATTATTTTGCTACTCAATTCAATTCTACGTTTTATATTCTCTTTGCCTATACCTTCAATGTTATCCATAATTATTCCCAAATATTTAGTTTGTTTCACTTGCTTTATTTGGATTCCTTCTTCCAATATTAAATGTTCTCTTTCATTGCTATTTATTGCCAGATATTCTGTTTTTTGTAAATTTACTGTGAGACCCCATGATTCATATGTGTTTTTCAACCTTTTTATCATGAATTCCACATCAAATTTGTCTTGCGCTAAAACCAGTTGATCATCGGCAAATTGTAATGTCAGCAAAAATCTGATGCCTATTGGGATCCCCATACCTTTGCAGCTTTGTTTCCATTTCATTAATATCAATTCTACATCTCTATCTATCTTCGGGTTTTTACAGCTGCTGCCGTCTTCCCGTGCCAAACCTCCAAAGCCTACGGTCTTGGGCATCTTCGATGCTTAGCCCTCTAGCTTGCATTACTCTCTTCATGTTTTCCTTCCATGTTAACCTTGGTCTTCCTCTTTTCTTCTTTCTGTTAGGATGCCATTCATATAGTTGCTTCGGCCATCGCTCATCTTCCATTCTTAAAACATGTCCTTACCACTTTAATTCCTTTTCCTCAATTCTTTCAATTATGCTTTCTTCTGCTTCCATTTTGTTTCTAATTTCCTTATTTGTGACACGTTTCTACATAAATATTAAATAAAATTGGTGATAGACTGCACCCTTGTTTCAATCCCTTTGTGTTTATAGGATTAGACATTATATTTCCGTTTTAACATAAGCGGAGTTATCTTTCTAGATTTGTTTAAAATTTCTATTAGGTTTCTATCAATATTGTATTTCTCCAATACTTCCCATAATTTTTTCCTCGGAATTGAGTCATTAGCTTTCTCTAAATCTATCATTGTGAAATGGGTTTCTTCTCTAACTGCAGTCCGTTTTTCAATTACTTACTTACTTACTTACTTACTCACTGGCACTATCGAACCCGTAGGTTCATGGCCGCGCGGACATAAGCTCTCCATACATCCCTATCCTGAGCTAATGCTTTCCAATCATTCCCTGTATAATCTACTTCCCTCAAATCATAGTTAATGTTGTTCTCCACCTCATTCTTGGTCTACCAACTGGGCGTTTTCCTTCTGGCTTTCCTACAACAAGTTTCCATGCACGTCTTTCATTCCCCATACGCGCAACATGTCCTGCCCATCGCAGTCTACGGGACTTAACTGTTCTTATTATATCTGGCTTCCTATAAAGACCATATAGTTCATTGTTATGTAGTCTTCTCCATTCACCTGTCTGTTCATCTCTCTTTGGTCCAAAAAATTTTCCTAAGAACTTTATTCTCAAATACTCGTAATCTCCTTTCCTCCCTTAAAGTAAGAGTCCATGTTTCGCACCCATATAATATAACTGGTAGAATAATAGTTTTATATATTTTCAGCTTAACGTTTTTTGAAAGGAGTCCGTTTCTCAATTAACTGTTTTATTGCAAATATATTGTCAACACATGACCTTCCTGGTCTGAATCCATTTTGATCTTCTCCTAATTTGTCTTTAATATCTTTTTGTAACTTTGTTTTTAATAACTTCGTAAATATTCTATATAATGTGTTATTTATACTTAGTCCTCTGTAGTTTTTTGCGTCTCTTCTATCGCCAGTCTTGTATATTGGTACAATGTAGCTTATTTTCCATTCATCAGGAATATTCTGTATTGCAGTGCACTTATTAAACAAGTCCCTCAATCTACCTATTACATTTTTTGGGCCATATTTAATTAACTCATTAGGTATGTTTCCCGGCCCTGGTGTCATTTTATTTTTTAGGGTTTGAATTTCTAATTCTATATCCATTGTATAAAATTCCAGGGCGTTCATTTCTATATTTGGATTTTCTATTGTTTCCATAAACTCATTTCTACTTTCTGACAGTAAATCTTTTTAATGTTTTTCTGCGTCAGATTTTACTAACAAATTTATCTTGCTGGATCCTTGGTTGGTTTTCAGTGTTTTTAGAAATGAAAAATATATTAATATTTCAAAATACAATAGGGACCTTAGTCAGGCGGATGAAGAACGATGCCCTCACCAACACTGGTATATGACTCAGAAGTTTAAAATACGTATAACTAAACAAAAAAAAAGATGGTTGGGAGCAACAGAAAAGTGGCTGTTGAGGCAGATGACGGGATATAGACCCTACTCTATTAGATCATTAGTAAGACGAATACATTAGACAGGAATTGAACATTTAAACATGGAGAAGTAACTCATAGTTATATAAATACATGATGTGGACATGTGCAGAAATTGTCACCTAACAGAATTCCAAGAATATTATGCATGTTCTTACATACCCATATGGCGGCTAAAACGACGACGGTGTGACCAGTTATAGACTTCGGTTTACTTAATCCGTAACGATGATGATGTATCCACATATATCGCAAAGTGTAGTCTTTCAGCATTAAGATAATATTCAGCGTAATGAAATCTTGAATTACGTAACATTATACTCATCCGTAAACAATATGCACACTAGGATGTCGAGTAATGTGTAATAGTGAAATGGGAGTAAATCGATCACTTTAGGAATTAGTCGTTTACCTGTAATATTATTCATAAAAGAATTGAAATAAATGGAGAATTGTTTACTGTTCTATTAATTACTTAGATATTCATTAAATAAAACAAATATACTATCACTAACCTGAAAGAAATTGTATTCTAGTATCTGGTTTGATCGGAGTTCTCCCGAACTTGGGTAATTCCGATTACATTATTGAAAGCTAAATAAAAAGCTGAAATATACATAAATTCAAAAGTTACTGCTCTGAGAACAAAACCCACACACGTAATTATTATCTGTATCACGTCCACTGTATTCTGCAAGAACATTCTCTACTTCAAATGGACCTATACCACAATTTGCTGTTCCGGTCTACATCACAATACGTATCTTTCATCAGATGCTTAATTGCATTGTTTAAACGTTAATAATATAAATAGAAAACATTCGAATAATGCTGACCCACACATACCATTTGGGGTATTTCCATTATTATTGAACGGAGTTACCCCAATATTTAACATTTGCAATACTGTTTAACACAGTTCCAATAATGGATCATATTATAATGATATTGTGAAATGAAAAATCATTATAATATTACCCCAATTGCCATGTTGGAAATAATTTGACACCATTTCGTATTCGAGTTATATGTTGAAACTATAAGCAATTATTTCATATTAATATCCAGCCTGATATCACAATCTGAAAAATAAATACATGAAAGTCATAAATACCAGTACCTAATTTACCTGGCATAAATCGGCTTAGTTTCTTTACAAAAAAAGTATATGAAACAGAAAATGTACATCACACAGCAAAAATACTAACCACCTGGCATTGCAATATACAAAATGCTTCAAATACTTTGCAGAAGAAACCAGAATTATGCAGAACGCGATTACAATAGCGGTTTCTTAATAAAATGATAATCATAATTAATACAGTGATCGAAATTCTTCCACCTTACCCCTAAATGTATCATTGACAGAAGTAATGTCGGGTTCTGAAGCCATGTGATCTTATTGATTACATCTTACAAATTATATTGGTTTAATTGTATTTGCTTCTCCCACAGAACGTCCTTCCAGATAGGCCTACATGTTTCACGAACAAGTGCCACATTAATGCCATATCCTCAAAAATCGGTGTGCGAAACGTTATCTGTTTAAAATCTTCGCCAGCTGTTTGTGGATTGAACTACTCAGTAACTAAACTTCAAGACTCATAGAACCGAAAATAAACGTTCCGAACATAAAACTTTAAAGATATTCTGGGTATTTACACACAAAACGTTGCAAAGCCCTTGCTCTTACATGACAATTAAGCTGCAACGTCCGAAATGAAGACCTATGATGCCAAAAACTGCAGACTTGAAATGTTTTAAAAATAATTACTGACTACAATATCTTAGGTCGTAAAAGAAATAACCTCAACACAATAAATAGGGAACTAAACCTAAATCCCATTCGTGAACATATAGAACTAGCTCTTAACGTGTCAACAGAATGGATCATTCCAGATTGTTCTGGAATATATATATATAATATATATATATATATATATATATATATATATATATGTATATATATATATGTGTGTATATATATAGCGAGGAAAAAATAATCTTGTCCGCTCGAAGAGAAGGAAGAAGGCTATTTGGTTTGGTACTTCATATGGAAAATGACATACTCCTTATATTTGTACATGTGTGTGTCAGGGTCTGTACATTCCACAAAATGAATCAGTCAATATCTGGTCTTGAGAATGACAGCTTGGCTGTAGAAACTTGTTGACCATTTTAAAACATTAATTGGTGAAATGGGCATATTGACTGTATATATATTTTAATTTATAACATTATTTATCATATATGAAAATTTATCATTACATATTATATTTTTTACATATTTAATCATAATTACATATTTTAATATGTTTTATGTAATATACATTTTCTCTTAGTATTAATAAAAATAAAGTGGAATACAATATAAAACCGTCTGTATGACAACTTTTCTTAAATTGCGAAAAAAAAAAGAATCTCAGTTACCTGATTGCACACTAAAACGGATTTTTCAAAGCCATACAAAAGCTAAAATTTGTAGAATTTAATGATTATTATGCAAAAGCTGCTGAGATAAGAACAGAAAGAATTTAATTCACTCGAGACCATAAATAAATATACAGGAAGACCCTGAAGAGTTGGGTATAGGTTTCGACAATGTAAAATCTATTTTAAAAGCTCGAAGTATTACTCTGTTCATGAATGAAATAGTAGAATATCTAGGAGGGGGTGGCAGGTCGTAGTGTAATTGGTTAAGGCAATACAGTACTAGTTCGAAGATCAAGGGTTCAGGACCTATTGGGATCAGGTTTTTAAACTGGCCTAAATGTATTGGGGAGCATCATGGCTCCAACTGAAATGAATAGCAGATTATGATTTGGGGGAAAGGCGGCTGTCGGGCAGGGCTGAAAACGTGGCTGATATATAATGCTGATTATCTAGAAAAGTATGCTTGTAGAGGTATAAATATATAACAGAAACATGGGAACCCCACGTTGTCGCTTGTAGAAGTATAAATATATAACAGAAACATGGGAACCCCACGTTGTCGCTTGTAGAGGTATAAATATATAACAGAAACATGGGAACCCCACGTTGTCGCTTGTAGAGGTATAAATATATAACAGAAACATGGGAACCCCACGTTGTCGCTTGTAGAGGTATAAATATATAACAGAAACATGGGAACCCCACGTTGTCGCTTGTAGAGGTATAAATATATAAACAGAAACATGGGAACCCCACGTTGTCGCTTGTAGAGGTATAAATATATAACAGAAACATGGGAACCCCATGTTGTCGCTTGTAGAGGTATAAATATATAACAGAAACTTGGGAACCCCACGTTGTCGCTTGTAGAGGTATAAATATATAACAGAAACTTGGGAACCCCACGTTGTCGCTTGTAGAGGTATAAATATATAACAGAAACTTGGGAACCCCACGTTGTCGCTTGTAGAGGTATAAATATATAACAGAAACTTGGGAACCCCACGTTGTCGCTTGTAGAGGTATAAATATATAACAGAAACTTGGGAACCCCACGTTGTCGCTTGTAGAGGTATAAATATATAACAGAAACATGGGAACCCCATGTTGTCGCTTGTAGAGGTATAAATATATAACAGAAACTTGGGAACCCCATGTTGTCGCTTGTAGAGGTATAAATATATAACAGAAACATGGGAACCCCACGTTGTCGCTTGTAGAGGTATAAATATATAACAGAAACATGGGAACCCCACGTTGTCGCTTGTAGAGGTATAAATATATAACAGAAACATGGGAACCCCATGTTGTCGCTTGTAGAGGTATAAATATATAACAGAAACTTGGGAACCCCACGTTGTCGCTTGTAGAGGTATAAATATATAACAGAAACATGGGAACCCCACGTTGTCAAAAATTTTGATTCCCCCTTCCCCCATTTCTTTAACACAGGTCTGATTTTAAATGTAACATTTAATTTAAAAATTAGGAGCCGTACATAAAAATTACATTTTAATGTGTTTAATATTACACATATTTTCATCCACCCGTACATATTTTACCTAGTTTTATTTCATAAATGTGTAAATATCCTTACTCGCGACCTATCACTGCAGTATATAATAATCCTGGGCCCGTCATAGTAACATTTCAGGCAATGTTTTATCAAAAGTATAGGCCCAAAACATGTTTTTCGACAAAAGAAAAGAAAAGTGATATTCATTTGAAGGCTTACATAAATATGCTATCATTTATTTGTAGCACAAAATAAAATATACAGTAAAATTATATCACTAAAATCACTCCTCCCATGGTAGCCTATATAATTATACCAAAATTATCTTAAAGTGATTCGGAAATCTTTTCAGTCTTAAAGTCTTAAAATTTACTGAATATTTATTAAACGTTTGACTATGATTTAACAAAACAAGTTTGTATTGGTAGGTACTACATTTATTTAACGGTACTATTTAACAACTGCGCTACAAGCCGGAAGGTCGAGGGTTCAAGTCCCGGTGGGGTCAGGATTTTTAAACTGACCCAAACCTTCTGGCGGCACTATGGCCCTGGGATCGACTCAGCCTCTAACGAAAATGAGTACCAGACGCTTGTTCTGGGGTAAAGGTGGCCGTCACGCAGGGCTGACAACCCGGCTGACATCAAGTGCCGATTGTCCAGAAAAAGTGGGAGCCTTAACCTCCCACTACCCCCAAGGGCCTCCTGAGGCCTGTAGTGGGAATACTTTACCTTTACTATTTAACAACTAAGGTTACACTGGTCGCAATTTAAATCTGGACTAGAAAATATCCTATGAATTTTGCCCACAGGTTTCTTACTTCAGGCTTGAAGTTCTTTTATGTGGCACTTATCTACGAAACGGGAATCTCGGCTTCATCTCCCTTCCGAAGTAAGGCATAATCATGATTTAACATGCTAAAAAATCAATTACCTCTGTCGAGTTTGATCTCGCTTACCCCGGAACCAGAGACTTGCTTAATAACAACTAATTGCACCGAAACCGAAAAGTTTTAATCATGTTTAATTATTTAAATACGATTTACAGGATCTCATCGACAAATTTTGAAGAACAATTTTTTGTTAAAGAACATACACTCACAAACATGTTGTTCATTGATTTGAACAGTTGTCAAGGTGCATATTACGCCATGTTACCTCCTATAATGTTTTTCATATCCAGAAAATAATATTGCTCTTATGGAATAATTAGTTATAGTAAACGTGTCATTTTATGTGAGATTGATTTATTTAGTAAATTAATTCAAAATAAATAATTAAGTTAAATAGTTTCACTCATAGGCTACGTTTGCCAAGAAATTGGTGTCCGATTTATAAAAAAATACTATTATGAAACAATACCATTATCATACAATTATTTATAAAGTTAGAGGGTGAACTCAATTATTGGATCAGCGACTAGAGGAGATGCCTCTGAACCGCCCCTTTTCAACGTAACTTATTTTGTCACATACAGTCGTGGTCTGAAGCTATTGGCGTATCTGTAATCACAATCTATAAAATTCCAAATGTTAATTGTTCTTCAGTAATCATATTAAAATGATCACGAATTAGATTTAATATTAGTAGTGAAGATAATTGTGCCATAAAATTATGCTACTGCTGTATTTATGCCAGGAGGAAAAGAGGAAAATATATTTGCATCTCTATCAGTCAGCCTGGCTTCAAGTGGCAACAACGTTCCCATAAGAGCAATACTATTTTCTGGATATTAAAATCCCTACATTTGGTTATTCTTCGTCATATGCTTTCACTCTTCCGTATAGTACTTCGATTTGTTGTTGTGGTGAGGGTTTCAGTAAACGGGGGCTGTGAGCTATCTGAACTCACTGAGATGATAACGTGTTACTGCAAGTCTAAAAGAATTAAAGAGAGATTCGTCGTATATGTAACGGCATCCAATTAGAATACTTCCTCACCACGGTACTTTGCTACAATTCATCGACGCCTTCGAAAAATGGAAAATCTTCATCCTTAGCTATGTTAGTCGGTTGATTGGTGTCTACTGTGTTGCATCTAACACTGAAGTCATTAGCAGCCTTGTTCTCAGTACTTCAAATCCTTAGCAATATTGGCGTTAGAAGAAGAGAAGTGAGGATACCAGAGTTTGAGGATGATGTGATCAAGTGATTTAGTCAGGCACCTTCAAACAGCATACGTGCTATGGGTCATTCTAAGGCTCTAAGTCACATATCCATTTAGAGGGTATTGTTGGACTATAATCTACACGTGTTCCCTTTTCGGAAGATTCAGACACCAGTTCCATGAGAGTTTGCACATCAAGTGCAAGTTGTACACGGTTCCTTCATCCAGTACTAACTGTCCTCACATACATTTATTCATAGATGAGGTGACATTTACTTTAACAACAGGAATAGTTACATCTGGAAATAATATTACCCACATGAGTTTGCAGTTCGAAATTACTAACAACGATTTTTCGCGAACATGTGAGCTGGAATTAATGGTGTGCATATGCTGAGACCTGCATTTCTCCCAGTAAGGTGAAGTAGCTCACATATAGGTTCCTGTAGATCCACTTCCGGAACTGCTGGACATCTACCACTTGCTGTGTGTACCAAAATCGGACTCAGATTGATGATCCCCAGCACACTTCATCATTGATGTGCAAGAGCAAATAACCGTCGAATTTAGGGAAGATTTGATTGGACGGCAAAACTTTCGAGGGTAGTGCATTAACCTGACTTAAAGCCTCTTCAATTTCCCTTTGCGATAATATCAAAAGTATAGTGTATTAAACCCGAATTGTCAGCAAAATTGCAGCTAATTACCCGATCAAAAATGAGTTTCACCATAACAAATAGAATTCCCCATGCTCGAAGAGATTGGTAGCCTTTCTATGGAAGATAATAATGTAATGAGGCAATTAACACACTATGTAAATTGTCAGAAATGTCTTAATGAAATGTATTTTGTATATAATTGTTTCAATCAACCTCCGAAACGCACGGGCAAAAATGTTCTTACCAATTCATAGAATTCTTATAAGTCATGTTTGATAGTATATACTCATTAGCAACAATCATATTCCCTGTATCAGATGTTGTTCCTAAAAGTTTATAGGTGAGATCCTGTATTATATTGTAAATGTTGTGTACTTTTAGCGTAACTATATACGTAAATCAAGTAGCAACTTCTATAAAATTCTAGTGTTAAATTTTGCACAAGAATTGTCAAATATCCCATAAAAATGAGAAGCAAATTTGCTTAGTACGATAGTTCATTAGTACATTTGTACTTTACAATGAGTATTTTAAAGTAAGCGTTGTAGGGCATTTCGGATCCCCTAAACTTTTAAATAGTATAATAGCTTTGCCAAACAGTGATATAATTTGTATTCACTAAATGAAGCCAACTAAACCGTCGGCTGCATTCCAAAGTCTTCTGCGAATACGCGACATTCATTTCCTCAGTTACTACGCTTCAATTGTTTCCCAAAATCACAGGGTGTTTCCATTAATTTTTACTGAAACTTATTAAACGATTGTATTCATTCAATGTATAGGTATATCCGATTCCAACACATGCAATACCGTGATACACCCCCGCATAACGGAATGTCACGGTCAATCAGGGTCACTCACGTTATGTTGCATAACAAGTGCTACCCACTGAAATACGGCCTCATTTCCAGTAGATCATCGAACCAGGAAATTTACAAACAAATAGAGAAATATAATAATAATATTAATAATAATAATTCATGTATATTATTGCTCTCCTAACTAGGCTAATTCTTAGCTAATTAGTAACGTTTGAGAAAATAAATAAATTTGTTAATTTTAAGAGTTTCTGATTTACCACTCAGCTACCGACGTTCATAACTAAAACCTAGCTTAACTATTTAATAGTTTTTTTTTCGTTACACAGCATTTAAATAATTTTTTATCAGTTTTGTTTCCAGTGAACAGTATATGTATATATATATATATATATATATATATATATATATGTGTGTGTGTGTGTGTGTGTGTGTGTCTTGTTTCTTATTCAGCATGTAGTGTAAGACAGATTGCGGTATAATAGCAGCCTAATATAACGTCTGAAGGAATAATAACTGCACATTATAAATCACATTGGGTCCCAAATATGGACCTCCTGCTTACAAAACAGGTTTAAAGGACTTATCTATTTATCCCACAACACACCCAAAACATTACAATGCCAAGTTTTCTCGTTCACTCCAACGCAAAGATGAAAACAAAAACTCAGATTCATCTTTACCTCTAATACACAATTCAGCCCTACGCTTTCCTCAGAATTTGTCTGCACGCTTCCTTCTTACAACCAGCCATCATCCCTTAACTGCAATCCCTCTTAAATCCTCCAGAATCCCATCCATCAATCACAACTTTCGTAGTCCACACTTCTCTTTTCTTCAGATTTAAACACCATATTTTTTTAGGAATCTCATTCTCGATCATTCTTTGGACATATCTTGCTTATCGCACCCGTGAAACTTTAATTTAGATATAGATAATAACCCCATAATGCACTGTTATATCTAACGTGTCATTCTTCCTTATCACATACTGGACCAGATATGTTAGTTTGCGACATTGTCCATGTTTCACTGCAAAAAATGAAGATTGATTTTGCAAGTAATTTTTAAAATTTGCTATTCATTTCATGACATTTGATTTAAAATGTCTTGAAAGTCCAAAGTATGTTTTATTGGTATTCAAAATTCCTATTAATTTATTCAAATGAAATAATTTGTGTCATTAGGGAACCCAGATATATAAAAACTTTCTCAAATGCAGTGATATTTTTTATACTAATGTGTTTTATTTGTATTATCTTTTCTGTTTTTTTTTTTTTTTGGTTTTCCATAATCATATATTTAGTTTTTCCGTCCTTAATGTTGGAACCTATTTTTTCTGTTGTTTCTAAGATCATAAAGTTTTCTCTACATCGCTCTAAGATACCAGGCGATGTTCTGAGAAAAAATGTATATTAAACTTATGCATCTGGGAAATGAACCATAGTACAATAGTTAATACTTTCCATATTTTGTGCTATTCTTTTATTATTATAGCTTTTGGTGTTCGAGATGTATATAAATAAAATAAAAGTTCGTGTTTATATTTGGAGGCCTGGGTAGCTCGATTAACACGATCACTAGTTTACACAACTAGAGACCTTGGGATCGAACCCTAGTCCAGGCGGATTGTTTTTCTCTTCCAACATAATTTGTCATTCAGTGAGAAATGTTAAATTTAAAAACTTCGAAAAAAATGCCATAGTTTACTTATGTTAAATGAGCCAAAGCAGACTCCGGTACTAGTTTTAGACACTTCAGAATTTAATGTTTTCATTTAGACTTTGTCATTTTCGTGAATCTTGAATGAATGGAGTATTACCAATAAAATATAAATTGCATATGCCTACGGAATTAGTTAGATGATAATCCCGTGTAAGCTCTTCCTCTCCCTCTCTAAATATCTATATCTCTCTTTAAAAAACCTAAAAAAAAGCTCCCAAACTCCATGGCTCAACAGGCTTAAAGTAACCTCGGCCTGTCAATCGGCTGCAATACTTAATTTCAAATGTGGACGTTCATCAGGTCAGTATGAGAGTGACATGTGATCAACCCTTTAGAGCTGATTTTCTTAATCAAATGCCTCCACTTGATGTATGCTATCCAAATTCCTGAAGATGCTGGATGGTCACTGTTCCAATAGGCTTACACTGGCCGAAATTATGGAATTTATTGTAGGCCCATAAGAATTTCATAATGTGTTTAAGAACAATACATTTTAATTTTTATATTTAGTAATTAATGGGACAGTAGTCTAATGCCAATTATATGCTCATTGGTGCATTAGCACATTCATTATTGTCCATTGTTTTCTCATCTTTTTTTTCAAATATAAATGTATATGGAAATTGTATATAACCATAAGCGTTCCTTTATTCAGTTCGGTACTCTCCCTACCTGTGCAGAGCTCTGAACGATTCATTGCCTCATTATGAACACGTTATTGTCACAGGCGATTTTAATACAAATCTTCTTCAGACTGACTCACCAGCCATACAACTTAAAAATATGTTCCAAAGCTTAAATATGACAATTGTTCCTCTCTCTGCTACACATCATACTGCTACTACCGACACTCTACTGGACTTAATAGTGACTACACCTCCACAGAAAGTACTGTCATATGGACAAATTCCTGCTCCCGGCATATCTGCTCATGACATTGTATTCGTAGAATACTCACTCCAATGTCCTAAAAGACGCTCTAAATTGATTACGTACAGAAATTTACAAAACATAGACGATACTAAACTAAAATCAGACGCTTTAGAACTACCTTGGTACACAATATGGAATCTTAGATCAGTTGATGAAAAAGTATACACATTTAATACACTGATACTACAACTCTATGACAGACATGCACCAGTAAAAACCCGACGATTTTCCCGCCCCCCTGCTCCTTGGATGAATGACTCAATACGTGAACTTATGTCAAAACGAGACAAAGCATACCGAACGTACAGACGACATAAAAATGACGAGAACTGGCAACTGTACAAACAACTTAGAAACACAACTACACAAACTATACGCAATGCCAAACAACCACACGCCCACAGTATAATCGGACCTGAAATAAGTGCACGGGACATTGGCGAAATCTCCGTACAATGGGACTTAGACAGTTGAATCCCTCAACTGACTCTATAGACATTTCTGTAGATGACTTAAATGAACATTTTACCTCAATACCCATGACACCTCCAGACAACAAGACTAAAATAGACATTCTTAAAGACTTATCCCCATCCCCCCATATACGAAGAGATAAATTTTATTCTTATGACATTTCGCCTATAGACGTTAAAAAAGCACTGAAGCGGATTAAATCCAATGCACAAGGAACAGATAATATCAGCATTTTAATGCTAAATAAAATCATTGACATTATACTACCCACAGTGACTCATATTTTTAATGCTTCCCTTATAACTTCTATCTTCCCTACTGTATGGAAACAGTCTAGAGTTCGGCCTATACCAAAAATAAGTACACCTACTAACTGTAATGACTTCCGACCGATTAGCATCCTTCCAACATTATCTAAAGCCCTGGAACATATTGTACATAAGTAAATGACTGAATATCTCCACGAAAATCACCTCCTTGATCCTTATCAATCCGGCTTTAGATCTGGTCATAGCACAACCACAGCTTTGCTAAAAATTACTGAAGATATTCTTGCAGCCGTGGACAGACGTCAATTGACTCCTTTAACCTTACTTGACTTCAGTAAAGCTTTCGACACAGTAGACCACGACTTACTTATGATAAAGCTCAAGCACCTACACTTATCTGACAGCGCTGTATCCTGGTTCGACTCATACCTGCACGGTCGTCAACAATACGTTTCATTAAACTCTAGATCTTCGTCTTGGCGCAACGTGCCGGCTGGAGTCCCCCAGGGCAGTGTTCTCGGACCTCTTCTTTTCTCAATCTACATAAATGACTTGCCAACTGTACTAAAGCACTGCCGTTATCACCTCTACGCTGATGATATCCAAATTTACCTACATTCACCTCCTCATTCTCTCTATAACAGCTTGACGAAAATGAATGATGATCTCATATCCATTTTTAACTGGTCTTCAAGTATCAGTCTGAATCTAAATCCTAACAAGTCACAAGTAATTATAATGGGACAACAAAGAGTGCTTACAACCTTTGACATATCTACACTTCCAAACATTACTATAAATAATATAATTATCCCTTATTCTTCTTCAGTAATAGATCTTGGACTACATCTAGACGCAAATTTAACCTGGCAAACACAAGTGAAACACATATGTAAAAAGGTTTTCTCCATCTTACATTATCTTAGACGTTTAAAGAATTTTCTCCCAGTTTCGTTAAAACAAATCCTTCTGCAGAATCTTGTGTTACCACACTTCGATTATTGTGACATTATATAATGATCTAAACTATGACTTGTCGCAGAGACTGCAGCGTGTTCATAATGCTTGGGTTCGATTCGTTTTCAATGTCCGCCGTTATGGCCATATTTCCGAACACTTTAATAACCTCTCTTGGCTCCGTCTTACTGACAGACGTAAATTGCACTCTCTTTCACTACTTTTCAAGCTTCTGAATTCCTACATTCCTACTTACCTGGCGTCCAGATTTGAGAAGATATCCTCTTGCCACAATATTGACACTAGGTCACAAGATAGCAGTCTGCTAACAATTCCTCTTCATAGCACTTCCTCCTATTCTACTTCCTTCACAGGAGCCTCTGCCCGCTCCTGGAATCTCCTTCCTCAAGATATCAGGGGTTGCCGCACACTTGGTACCTTTAAGTCACGCTTATACAGTTACCTGTTGTCTAATAATTAATTTTTCTCTATTTATTTAATTTTATACTATGTCATTAATATTTCCTTGTTTTTTATATATCTTGTACATATTATATATTTAATTCGTTAAATTTAGAGTAAATCAAAATACATTCTAAATATTGATTTATTGTATTCATAACTTGTAATCGTTTATATATATATATATATATATATATATATATATATTGTAATTTAGATTTAAGACTATTTTTTTGTTTGTTTGTATTTTTTAAACCTGGTTGAGTGGTAGACAAGGTCTTAAGGCCTTAACTCTGCCAGATAAAATAAAGCTATTATTATTATTATTATTATTATTATTATTATTATTATTATTATTATTATTATTATTATTATTATTATTATTAAAGCGTTGTTTCCGTAATTTTGACCCGATGTAAGTTTGTAAAAAATTGTTTCAAATTCTGAAGATTTATATTATTGTAAATAAAGCACTGTATCAAAGATTATAACATTACAAATCTTTTGTACGTCATTATTTATAACTTATTTCTAATTCAATAATTCTTAATTTCAATTATTTGATATTCATCTTTCTATCCTATGCAACTTATCTAAAAAAATAGAATATGATTACCTCTATGTTATTTATTACATAGATTTCCTCATTATTTCTTAGCAAATTATTGATGGCCTGTAAGCCAAGTGCCTTCTAGGTCTATCGCGTCATGGAGTTGCAGTAGTTGAAATTAGCGACTGGTGTATCCGCATGCCGATAGCATATATTACACCTTTAGAGTTTGAAACTTTTAATTTGGCATTTTGTAACTTTTTCTTCTTGCGCCAACTGTATGTACGCCCTATAATATTATATGCATCACCAGCCCTAAGTAACTCGGATAAACTAGAAACAACCTACCCAATTACCACGTCATCGCAGTAACACATAGGCCTATGAAACCAGCGGAATACAACGACTATCAGAATACATAAAATATCGAAATAAAATGTATTATCTTAAAGCCTCCAAAAGACAAATAATAACTGACCAAATTTACAATACACCACCACACACGACGTTAAAAAGTTTACTTAAACATATTAACAAGAACAAAACAAATGTTAATCGCTTAGCTTAATCTTTCCTCTCCACACCTTCCCCTAAAACTAAGTTAAAAATTCAAAACCAAAAACAATCAAAACTAAAATCTCGGAAATACCTCTGTTATTCTGAAAGAAGATTATACTCGGCTTGATTATGCACCAAATTTCGGCGCTTTATTCTGCCTTACACACCACATATTTTCAAAATAAACAACATCGAACCTCAACCCCAAACCAAAACATACTTAAAACCTAATAACTAAGAGCATAGCAAAAGGGCATCAAATAAGACCCTCATCTACTGTGTATCCGCAAGGAACCCAAAATTAAGTCGGACCGCATTGAACGTATCTGGTTGAACAGAAGATAAGATGGCCTAAAACCATGAGATTAACAAGAGAAGAGGATAAAGAGGACATATTTCCTCCTGGCATCCGAGATTACCCAACATATATAAAAATATGGGACAAATTCATTGCAAGGTTTCTTCCATTTATTAAGACGCTTGTTCTGGGGGCTGATAATCCGGCTGGCATCAAGAGCCGATTCTCTAGAAAACAGGGAGATTCAACTCCCTACTATCTCAAGGATCTTATTAGGACTTTTGTGGGGTCACTTTCCCTATATTTGTATTGTTATTATTATTTTATTGAAAATGCCTAAACAAACTTAATGGTAACGTAACAAGTATTATTATATTAGCCTACAATGCGGAAGTGGCTTTTACAGAAGTGAGGAAATGATTAAAAACCGAGTGATAGCGAGGTTTTTAATTTCCGATATTATATAAAACACTTCACAAACGTGTGTTGTACAATATATTTTGCACGATGGTGTTTTTAAAATAATAAATAATAGTAAAATAATAAGATATTTGTTGGAAATAATTGCATTCATTATAAACAACTGACTAACAAGAGCAGTCTGACCAATGTATATACCCTAAATTCCGAAAATAATTTAGTTGAGACTACAGTAGACCGTGGCACCAATCAGAAATAAAATGGCGGCAAGTATGAATGATGGTAATCCAAATGACGAAACTGAAGAAGAGTGGGAAGTTGGGTGTGCCTCTTTAGTGCAGAGAAATCTAAATAAAGATATGAGAAAACATACATTTAATTCAGAAAGTGGCTGGATGAGAAGAATTGTACTGTAAGAGAAGAAAGTATGGTTGCTTATTTCGTGCTCATGAGTGAAACATTGAAGTCTCCAGTTAAGTCAATGTTGTTTCAAATAAAGTTCAGTTCATTTAAAATGCAGTGATTTGTTTCGTATAATGTATATTAACACTACATTTTGGATATATTTTCGTATATACATTGTGCGTAGTATACATAAAGGGCAGTGGTTTTATTTCCCGCCCTAGGTAGGTAATATGTAGCATTACAGTACCGGTATAGTTATTTAGTTATTTATATGTTGGTGCCTGTTGGCTCGTTTCGGTTTCATGAAAGCTAGAATTGTTAAAATTGTTCAGACCATCTTCTTGTGGGCGACCAACATTTCTCCTTCCGCGCAGTTTATAATTTAGCAACAATTTTGGAAATCTTTCTTCTGGAATTCCATCTACATGTTCTTTCCAGATGTTCCTATATTTAATTATTCGGTCTGTAATTTTGAAAATATTTAGTTCCTTTCTTATGTCTTCGTTTCTTTTCTTATCCACAGAGCATATCCTGCTATATTTCTTCAAAATCTCATCTCTGCTGCTTCCAATCTTTGTTCTTGTCTTTTAGTGATCGTCCAACATTCTGATCCATACATCAATACAGGAACAGTCATTACTTTATGAAATCTCATTTTTGTTTATTTTTTCTTGTGTTTTTAAGGATTCTTTTAAAAGTGTCACACATTAGATTAAATGTATTTATTTTGTCATTAACATCTTCAATTTTAACATACGATAAATTGAAACCTATATATACATACATATATATATATATATATATATATTAGGGTGGGCCGAAAAAACCCATTTTTTTATTTCGAAGTTGTAATAGCGCGGAAAAATTGCGACTTATATATACCAAAAAAATATTTAAAACATATCAAAATCGGTTGACGTCTTCCGGTCGCGCAAAGGCTCTAAAGTTTGACAAAATATGGAAAAAAAAAACTTCATTTTTGCGATTATTTCTTAAATAATTGAATTAGATGTTTTCGTAATATAAAAGTTTGTAACGTCTTCAAATAGAGAATAAAACATTGTATTTTAATTTGGTTTAGATCAGTTGATATCTTCCGGTCGCGCATAAGCCCCAAAATTTGACAAAATAATGAAAACGTTACATCTTTACGAATCTTTGGTATTTGATAACTAATTTGCAGAGTTTTGATTGTCAGTTCCCACAGACAGACATAAACGTGGTTAGCAAAAATCAGCAATACCTACTTGATATTTCAAAGGTGATAAAACCAGGAACCTGTAAAGAAGATTTAGCTGTACGAGATCCTGGGCACTTATCACATTCGAGGTGGTTGACAAAAGCAAATAGAACTCTCAGATTGTACATAAGTGAAGAAAGCCCTCACCTGAACTTCAAGAACTAGTTTTGTTTATATTGCAATCATACAAGCTAATGTGGTTTAATATCAAAACAAGTAAACATTTTGCAGACGGCCCGAAACTTGTTTACCAAGCAATACAATCTACCAGGTATTTGCCAAAACCTTTGCTTGATGTTGTCGACCCTGTGATCGAACAGATTTTTTTTTTCGCCCATCCTGAACACTTACTGTTAGGCGTGACTCAAGATAACAAGAAACATATGAGAGCTCGGACTTCAAAGAATTCTGAAGGCAAGGCAGTTAGACGCAAGAAGGAAAACAGTAAGAACATTCACGCCACCAAAAACCAACTTCAATGCGAAAGAATACTAAGAAATGATCAACTGAATGGACTGTGAATTATCTTCTCCCTTATTGTTGGCAGAAAGAAATCAGTGACGACGAGATCAAATCGAACATCGACAGTGACTTAATCCCCGACTGGAACATTACTTTCAAGCAATTCCCAGTTCACACGCAGGCTGTTGAACGCTCTGTAAAACTCGTCACGGAAGCCTCAGGAAAAGTTTGTGGAGCTGAATCTCGAGACTGATTTATAAGAACCACTCTGCTGTCCAGATCATCCATACCTAACTTCGCCAGCAAATCAGTCTTCAAAGTACTTTCGGCTACAAAATAGAGAACAGTACTAATGGACAGGTTCAACTAACTTGGACTATTTATTCAGAGCTCTGTTTTTCTTTACTTATAAAAGTAAATTTATTGTTAAAAACTGTACTGTAACTTAAATATTTAAGCCTTTTAAATATAGAGCAAATCTTAAAAGTACCATGCATGTTGTTACTGTTATCACCGTTCGTGTCATAGGTCTAACTTTCTTCAGGTACTGTTTTTCTATAGCATTGGGGTCACTGCGCCACCGGAAGCTGTTCATTTATTCACACCATAACAAAACACAATGTTCTTATGTTCAAAAAAAATACTGTCAATATTACGTTTAAAAAAAGTATATTAAAGATATAAAAAAAGAACTCGTAAAAATGTGAAATTTTCAGTATTTTGGCAAATTATAGGCCCTATGCGCGACTGAAATATATCAAATGTTCTAAACCAAATTAAAATACAATTGTTTTTAGGTCCTTTATTTAAAGACGTTACAAACTTTTACATTTTAACAATATCTAATCCAAAAAATAAATAAATAATCGCAAAAATGAAGTTTTTTTTTCATATTTTGTCAAACTTTAGAGCCTTTGCGCGATCGGAAGATATCAACTGATTTTAATATATTTTTTAATTTTACTTTGTCTATATAATTCGCAACTTTTCCGCGCTATTACAACTTCGAAATAAAGAAATTAGTTCTTTTTTTCGGCCCACCCTAATATATATACTTGTGTGTGTGTGTGTGTGTGTGTATGTGTGTGTGTGTGTGTGTGTGTGTGTGTGTGTGTGTGTGTGTGTGTGTGTGCGTGTGTGTGTGTGTTCAATGAAAAATCCACCTAATAACTCATTTAATAATAAATAAGAACTATGATATAAAAACACATGGCAATAATGGTGAAATCTGTCGTAGATATACCTTGCATGTAGTGTAATAACGATCTTATTACTACGTCAGAAAATTCACTAATTCAGTTTCCATGAGAAAAAGGTTTCTGAAATAACAAATTGATACACTCAAAATTAAAACTGGCCAATTGCAATTAAGTTTTGAGAAAAAAAAATATATATAAATAATTGAATACAAAACTCCGATCAGTTTCTTTACTTGACAAAACATTACATAAGCTCAGATTCTATAACCTATTTAGAATCATGTAATGGTTTATTTGTCCCATTTCCAAAACATGGAAAGCCATGTTCTAAATCAGTTGACACCAATATCTCTATGTTTTTAAAGTCAGTCAGTTTTCATTTTGAGCATATACATTTATTTATATTCACGATTTTGTTCAACTGTGACTTGGTATCATATAACTGTTACAACATACATAAAACATCTGTTACTTTCACGGCGTTTCCAAATCCGTGGCTCGGTGCCCTGTAACATGTGCCATTGCTATTTTAATTCATTTTGGATATATTCCAGATCACGTAAATAAAAGGCATGTTATTTACATAAGATACGTCAACGTTTTAAAGTATACAGGAATTGTCAATGCAATTATTCTCTTTTATTTTCGTTATTTATGGCAAATTTAAGTGGAACAATCATAGCTACTAGTGACAACTAAATTTGTAATTTGAAATCTTCACCACCATCTTCTTTACTTCAAGGAATTGCCAATTCCGTTTTCAAGTACTTACCAGTCAGCTTCTTGAAGATCTACCCACTGATCTGTTTCCAGTAACTTTATAACTCAATATTTGTTTAGTTATCCTTGTAGTTGGCATTGTTTTAATGTTCTTCCTACTGTTGTTTAAAATATTTTAATCTTTCATTTAAATAAAAAAAATTCTAATTCCTCTGTATTTCCTAATTTTCTTTAATTTTATAAATTTCAAGTATACCTTCCTGGTCTAAAATTGAACCTTCACCTTAAGAGCCCATTGGTAAATATTTAAGATTATTAACTAATGTATCCTATAACTCTTAGATGAGTCTCGATTCTTCCGATATCTCGAAAATTAACATTTATCGATATCGTACGGTAATATTTTATGTGAGCTCAAAACTTGTTTGTAGTTGGTTACTTAATACGTCCACCACTGTGGTCTCGCTGCCTCGTACACAACGGATCCGAGTTCGATACCCTGGTCAGGACAATTTTCCTGGATGATTTTTTCAGAGTTTTTCCTCGTCTGTAAGACAAATGCTAGGAAACTTTAAAGCCCAAAAGAACTCGATGATCATCTGGTCATCATCACCACGTTTAGTATGAATGTGTGCACGTGAATGGTGTGTTATCTCGAAGGAGGCCCAGTAGTGAGCTGATCACTCATTCACGGAAGCCCTCCATTTTGTATAATTTCAAAAAACAGGGAGTACCCTGACTACTATGAAGAAAAAGGCGAATTTTGAAGGCGTGATAATTTTTAGATTAAATTTGAAAAATGGCAAAATGTATTATATTATAAACTGAGCCTTATAAATGTGTATTTTCAGGTCTGGTTTCTAGCGGTGCTGGTGTTGCCGTGCGTGGTCTCGAGACCGTCAGATTCCGGTGAACAACTCCGAGAATCCAGAACAGGTCCGGGCTTCAAGTAAGTTAAAAACTAGGTCTACCACCTGTCTACCTGCCTGTATGTCTGCATGGTACTAATACACTAACACGGGTTACTCTACAACAATTGAATCCAGAGAAGCAAATATCAAAGTAAGGGGGAGATCTTATTTCAACTTTAATATGAGCCTGCGGACCTAATTATGTTACTGATAGTGAATTAATTCTCATCTGAAAGAAATACCTATTAGAGATAAAATATTCCAATGTCTAATTTGTCCTTATTTATATACTTACAATTTTATGTAATGGGTAGTTTTCAAATTGTATAAAGGGTGAACCAGAACTCCACCGATAAATGTTTACAGGTTGTTCAGGGATGTTTCCTGAGTGTTTTGATATAAGGAATCCATGGTGTAAGTAGACTCTTTACCAACTAATTTGTTTTCTGTTTGTATAACTCAATCGTCTTTATATATGTTTACTCGGAATATTATTGTTTCCAAATTATATTATTTAAAGTAATTGTTTAAAATGCCCACCGCCATCAACACAAAAAAGTTCACAGCGACTCCTAATGCACACTCTTGCATCGTGAGCGGCTGCTAGAATCTATCAACCAGGCCCCATACACTTTTCGACAAGAGTCATTAACACCTGGCTCTTCATGTGACCCCTGAAGAAAACATTAATGGGTGTTTAGATCTGGTGACCGAGCTGGCCATGCAACAAGACCACTACGACCGATCCATCTTCGTCCGAAATGTTAAATAAGGGTACTCCCAAACATACACTGCAAAGTGTGCTTGCGTCCCATCATGTTAAAACCACATACGTCCGAAAATTGTCAGCAGTAAGGAGGGTGTGGAAGTTTGTCGGTAGAGTTCTGGTTCACTGTATGTGATATAAAATCAAACACACATAAGAAATTGGTGCTAGGGCATTCGAAAAGTATTGATGACACTGCTATGACATCAAAAAATTATGTTCCTTTTGACATTACGAACTTCATTTATAGTAAGATGATGTCTTGAAGATGCCAGATCTTCTTCAAGATCATCATAGCAATTCCGGCCGTGAAAGTCTACGTGAATACATTAATTTATAGTTTCCCGCCAAGTCAACTATACGATATAAAATCCTTGGAATGCGGCACATTTCTGGATATATCTCATCTGATTAATCTAGAGCTTTCTGGATTTCAACTCTTGATTGTAAACGATTACCGCGTAGAGGTCCTTTGATCTTTGAGAATAAGTTATATTTACAAGGGCTCCTGTCTGGTGAATTTGGTGAACGTTCGAGTACTTCCCAGTTCCACCTTCTAAACAAATTCTACTGAACACTTTTTAGGGCGGTATTACTTACTAAATGTGAGAAACGGTGAATGTATTCACAAAATATTGCTATTTAGAGACATTCAATATTACAGATTTATACAACAAAGATTGCTCAAAAATATAATACAAGATTACAATGATAACCACTGGGATCATTCATTTATAACAATGTTACCATCACTTATCGAATGGCCTATACATTACATACTGAACCTAAATAAAAACCTTTGCTAAATAAAAAAGAAAATTTTACGTTTTGTGTGAGTTATTTTGTTAGCAAATATTTGAAGTCGTGATGTAAAACTGAAATATTTTTTCTTATATTTAGAAAATGTGTAATTAGGAAGAGATTGAACTTGCTACCATTAGAATAAAAAATTCTCTATATTATAACGTACGAAAAGTGGTTATATTATTTCAATTTATGTGCAAATGAAAAATGTCTTCCACATATTTGAGTTAAAAGATTATTTACATTAGAAAATACATTCATATACTATTTTATATGTAACAACAAATAAATAGAGTTTTCAATTTTAACTCTATAATGCGGCTTTGAGAAGTAGGGTAGTCGTTAAATTAATGTAGAAGAATCAAAGGATATAGCTATGTGAGGCGTTCACGGAGGTTCAAGGATTTCTAACTTGATATGTGACAATAGCGGACAAATGATACTTGATATGTGACAATAGCGGACAAATGACTACAACATATCTTCAGTCATATGTTTGCCTCAAATTCCTGGATACTTCTTACAACAGCAGGTGTTAGTTCTCACTCAACTCATACGTAACTTTTGAAAACTGATATTTTTTTGTCTGCCGCGGTAGACTAGTGGTTATGCTCCTTGCCTCTGGTCCCAAGGATCGCAGGTTCAAACCCGGTCGGGGTCGATGGGTTTTTAGGACGGAAAAATCCAAGGAGCAAGCCCTCTGGGAGGGACTTCAAGCCGTGGGTCCCGAGTCTGAAGATTTTCAGGCTCGTAAAAAATCCTTAAGCCTGAATGAAAAGGCCTCTATGCAAAATTTACCGAATTTTCCCGTCCTAGTACTACATTGGTTTCCTAGATGTCAGTATGAGGCGGCACACTGACCACGGACCACTCAAAATGACAACTATACGAAAACAAGTAACTAAATTAATATCGTTCAAATTCTTCCCTGTAGGGGGAGAGCGCCTAAATCTCTGTAAAGGGAAAACATGAACTTACAAAAATATATATATATTTTTTTACATTGTCACATCTCAGTTGCTTATGTACATTTCTAGATTTGTTATGGTTATTAGTTATTATCTCACTAGACTTTAACTATATACATAACTTTTACTACTTCATTCTATTTGTTGTGAAAATATTTTAGTGGCCCCATTTAAGAACAGTATTATAGCAATAGCACAGGATTCTGCATATTTCAGATTTCAGAAATAATTTAGTAGTTACCAAAAGAATATCCTGTACAGAAATAATTGCTATCTTTGATCTTGGAATATATTTGAATTTTTAAAATTAATTTACCAATTCGTTTTTTCACTCAACAATTCCAATATGTCCCAATAACATTATATCAGTGGAAAATTATTGTTTGTACTAGGGATGTTTCTATAACTATTGTTAAATTTAAATTCTCATGATATCTGAAGGACGCAGGAAGAAAAAAGTTCACCGATGCTTGTGCACATACTTATGAAAATTTAATAATAATAATAATAATAATAATAATAATAGTAATAACAACAATAATAATAATAGTAATAGTAATAACAATGATAATAATAATAATAATATTAATAACAATAATAATAACAATAATAATAATCATATCAATAATAACAATAATAATGATCATAAAAATAGTATAAGTCCTGTTTTAACATGCTATGTTATTAAATTATCTTTTCTTGAAGAGTAAAATGAATCTATAATTTAGTTATGTATTTATATATTTTTTTGTGCAATAACACATTTGTGACTGTCTTTCCTGGAATTGACTGAATTGTAATCGATTTCTTAGGTTCGGGTACCTAGAAGGCGGAGGTACGTTGCCCCGATGATATGATGGGTGATAAATTATAATGAATCACCAGGAGAGTCCTTAACCAAACTTAATCTAAATTAGTTAGAAGATATCACAGAGAAAATTGGAATCATTTTGTTACCCAATTGGAAACGGACATTACAAGATCAAATCCAAAAACATACAAAATACTAAGGCAATTAAATGGAGAGCTACATGAAAGAGTTAAACTAAATACAATTCCTTTAGAAAATTGGATAGAATATTTTCAAAAGTTGTAGCTGCATAGAAATGAAATTTTAAATCTCGTAACTTCTAACAATAATTACATAGATGATTTTACTTTAGATGAATTAAATACAATACTCGTCCACTGCAAAAATAACAAAACGCCAGGCGAAGATGGTATTAACCTGGAATTATTTAAGTATGCCAGCTCTGCCTTTAATGAAAGATTTCTCAATTTTTTAATAGAATTTATAATGAGGGCCCTCCGCCAAAAAGCTGGCAACAAGCTGTTGTAATCCCACTACACAAGAAAGGAGATATAAATAACTGTGATAACTTCAGAGGAATAAGCCTTTTGGACTCAGGCTACAAAATCTACACCAAATTACTCAAATCAAAGATTAGCTAATTATTATGACAATGTATGGATTCCGAAAAGGCAGATCCTGTACAGATGGATATTTAACTATTAAAATTCTAATAGAAAAACACAGAATTTAATATTGAAACACACATGGCGTTTATTGACTTGAAGAAGGCATTTGACAAAGTAAATAGAAACAAATTATTAGAAATCCTCAAATATGATGGAATCTCAGACCAACTGATAAAAGCTATATATGATATTTATAAGGATAATTACATCCAAGTTAAGATTGAAAATAAAATCTCGGAAAGCAGACAAATTAATCAAGGAGTTAGACAAGGATGTGGTCTTTCACCAATGCTCTTCATAATATACATGAACTCAATTATTAAAGAATGGAGACTACAACCACATGGCAGTATACCACTTAATAGATTACATAATTTAGACACCCTATTATTTGCAGATGACATTGTGTTTATAGCGAACTCAGAAGATGACCTACAACGTTCAGTCCACTCTTTTCACCAAATTGCAATAAACTACAACGTGGAAATCTCAACAGAAAAATCTAAAGTCATAGCTTTCCTAGGAAAAGACCCAGTTCGCAGTAAAATTGTTATTAATAATAAAATATTAGAACAAACCAACACATTTAACTATCTCGGATACCAAGTTACATACGAACAAGAAAAAGATTTTAGTCAAAAAATTATAAAATTTAACAGAGTAACAGGAATTATAAATAATATTTTCAAGCCAAACACAGTTCAGCAACACACACGAACTAGAATTTATAAAACACTGGCCAGACCCATATTATGTTACGGCAGTGAGGCCTGGACAATTCGCAGTGTAGATGAACAAAGACTAACTGCGACGGAAATGAAATTTATGAGACGTACTGCGGGCTATTCAAGGACAGACCACAAAAGGAATTCTGAGATTCTCAAAGAATTACACACAGAATCAGTCATGGAATATGTACAAAAGTACAGAAACAACTGGAAATCTCACGTACGAAAAATGAGCAGAACCACGTCAGATCTTAAATTACCAGCCACCAGGCAAGAGATCTTTGGGCAGACCCTTCAAACGTTGGATTGAGACCGTAACAGACCACTAGGTCTATCACATGAAAGAAAGAAGAAGAAGAAGAAGAATCTAAATTTCAAACCATGGGCAACCACAGGATTAATTCCCTTCGAGGAAAAATTCCTATGGTGTGATCGGGAATCTAACCAGAGACCTCATGAACTGTAGTCAGAAAAGCTGACCACTAAGCACCTAAGGCTGGCCATGTATAAATATAATAATAGCCGTAAAAAAGGAAACATAGATGAACAAAAGTGTATTAACTATTCCAAAAAAAAAGTACATATCTCTTTTCACAATTTTTCCACTTCCCTTTGCGGGCTTTACAGTAACATGGAATTACTGATAAAAATATGTATTTATTTTAATAAGACAAGAAAAGCTAGTTGCTGATATAATTGGTATTTATGACACACACAAGGAATATAATTTCATACACATGACAAAATACCACCAAATTCAAAATTACCTTTTACTTGCTTTAAATATCTTCTTGAAAAAAAATACATGTTTATAAAATATAAACATTAATTCCACTGCATTCTTAGAATGCATTTTAAATAATAAATTATTTCAATTTAAACATATTATACTAAAATTGCATGCACATATATTAAAGTTTAACTTAGTACGCTTTATTAACAAATACCTGGAAACCACTTTACCTCACCGTATGAATTATAAAATTCTGAGTTCCGTGAATTTTCTATATTTCTATTTTTTGTTTCCGAGCGATAAATTTGGAAATTTTGTTTTTATCGATAAGTTACAGCTAGGAAATGTCATCGGGGAGGCACCATGGAATTCTATCCAAGAGGGAAATATTTATGTTGAAATATACCAATTTCAGAAAATTTCCCAGAAGCTACCGGTTAACTTATCAGGTGAGTGGGTGAATCATTAACACACTCTCATACTAACAATACTTCCAATAATTCTGACTTCCATTCTATCTTTCATTATAACAACATAATAAACATTTCCAATAATAAAGAGTCAATTATGAAAAAAATTACGAATTAACAAAATTAATTACTAATTTATATGATTTTCAATAAAATCGACATCGTTCTAAATATAACGATTAGTAGTTAAAGCAACTAAAAATTGACATGTTAATCTATCCTTTTATATTCTCTTTGTATTCAAACTTAAATAAATAATTTTAGTATTCTGCTTTAAAGTAATTTGCTTTTATTATCAAAATCTCTACGAAATGTTAATATGATTTCTATCTTTTATTTCAGTGTGTATCACTCAGATACATCGGAAGAAGAAAGAACAGATCGCAAAGTTCCTGTTCACATAATATTTTCAGACGATATAAACAGAAATAAATCAGAATCGACAACTCTATCTCAAGATCAAGAACAGTTCACAACTAGTCCGAATGATGTCACCACGTCTATAGATCTATCAGACGTTACAAGAGAATCAACCGTGGCAGCTGAACAAGAAAAAACTGAAATCACCCTCGGAGACTCAAATGCAGGTATAATACCTGAACCTATAGAACTGACCTCTGGTATCAGAAATGAATATGCTGAAGTCAGACAAATTAGCAATTCCAATATTGGCAAAAAATATTCATGTGCGAGTTAAGTCTCCCGTCGAGATATTCAAATCTCAAGACAAATTTAAATTCAAAGAAAATACAAACAAACAAGCCGTTGTTGATGATACAACTAATTTGGAAGAAAATACAACAACACAAGTTCCTGACTTATTTACAAATAGACAACTCACATCCCCATTCGAGAACCCCTTCCTATCGTATTTAACAAAACAACAAGCTCTGGAAAGAGACAACTTTCAAGAAAACCTAATACAAAACAGACCACAGCAACAAAATGTACGAAGAGAAGTTTTTCAACAACAAACAGTAATAAATCCAAATCCTTATATGCAGCAGTTCCTACAGCAAATGCAACAAGCCAATCAACCTCAACAATTCACACAACAGTTTACCTATCAAATACCTCCATTTCCCCAAACAATTACAAATTTACAGCAACCACAGATGCATTTTCAACAACCACAACAGGCACCTCTAAATCAAAACAATCCTAATTTTCCAGATACGAACCGTGTTGAATATCCGCAACAGACTTCTCCAAATCAAGACAATATCGCAAATATGCAAACAACTCTAACGCTGTACCCTGCTATCGCTTCGGTAACATATACCGTACCAGCAAATAACCAACCAAATCCTAACTTTCAACAGACTTCACAAACTCTGCCTAATACGAGATTTATTCAACCCTCATCTAGAGTATCATGGCCTCTAGCAAATTACTTCCCTATTGTGATAAAAGATCCATTCTTAAGTATGTACTCTATGATGACCAATATGGTAGAGTATGGACCAGAAGCTGATGTTTGCAAAAAATCTAAAAACTTTCGTCAAGGTAGAAGCAAGTCAGAAGATCCCGAAGACGATGAAGCAGATAGAGTGGTATTGATAGAAAATGGTGAGTGGAAGATACTTGAGAAAGACATGCAAACAGCAAGGAAAGTCCCCGAGGAGAACGAACAAGACCGTAAGAAAAAAGACGATTCCGCAGAAATTGTAATGGAAACTGGAGGAAATGGAAATGCAGGACCTTATATAACCAGGCTGATGGTTAGGAAAGGAGGAGTGTCCATTGCTGGACCAGGAGGAATTGCCACAGCAGGTTCTGGAGGTACAGCCATAGTGGGTCCAGGGGGAGTCGCATATACAAGTCCAAATGGACTTGCAGTTGTGGGACCCGGGGGAAAAGTAGTGGGAGTCCCAAGTGGGACAGATTTGTCTGTACTCGCAAGCCAAATGTCTAACCCAGCGGAACCTAATAAAGAAGGATCTACTCCAAGGTTATTGAATATACCGCCGGGTGCTAGAGTTTTAGCTACAGGACCTATTGTGTATTATCATCAGCCTGAGTGAACAAGAGTGTTGGTATACTAATTACAAGGCTCCACACTTTCCTGGTTTATGGGAGAGTTGTTGGAACCTGAATAACCGAATAACAGTATTATATTTTAATGTAATTTATTATTGTTAATATTACTAATACGTGCCAAGCGTAATGAGTCCAACGGGAAGTTGTATATTAAAATATATTAAAATGTATTAAGTATCGCATAAACAATTCAAATAGATTTTAATTTTAAATTCAGACATGTTTAAGAGGACGAAAATGATCAAAATTAACAAAAATATTACAGAATAAAGTAAAATGCTTTTGTGTCATCCTGAATGTTTGTAAGTTTAACCATGACAAAGTAAAAAAAAACAGTAACCCTTCGGCTGCATCGTAAGGTTTTATAGAAATGCATGTGGAAGTATTAGCCAAATCCCAATTATTTGGATAATGGTGCAAAAGTATGAATAAACATACAAAACTACAGGACACAGGGTAAATTAAATACAACAATGGGATTAGAGTGGTTTAGGGAACATGGGTAAATTCAATTTTCAATGGGGACTTAATGGTTTAAAGGATTTGGTCATAAAATCATTCAAATGAAAAAAGATTAAAATATGTTTTAAAGACGTGCTTTTTATGACTTTCACTTCACATTTTTTTCATCTTTTCTCTTTCTTTAAAATTAATTTTAATCATACCAAAAGGGAAAGCGAGGGAACATATGGATTAGTATGGTGTTTAGGTACTATGAAGAACTGTTTTTTATTACATTATTTTTAATGTAATATTTTTAAAATGGCTGGTGATAGAACAATTGTGGATACGGGAATATACGATTTCTTCTGATAAATGTATTTTTATATGTAAATATTCATAGTTTTAAATACAATATAAAATAGAAATAAATTAGAGACAGATATTGTATAACTTAACGAATTATTATTTTTTTAATATAATAACTGTTTTCTTATTGTAAAGAGGTTAAAAATAAATTATTTACTTTATGTATTAAACATTGCATATTTTATTTAAAATGGAAGTTTATAGTATACACTCTTTTGTTTTTAACGTAAAATTTATAAAATTGTAATATATTTGTTATATTAATACAGCAATTTTCATCTTGAGAATAAATATAAAATAAACTTCCATCACCCATTTTAAAATTGTGTATAGAAACGAGTGTTATTACCACGTATTATACTTCAAATATTTAATGGAAGTTTATATGGTATGTACAATATATTTTTAACGCAAACTTTATATGATACAATATATTTGTTGTATAAATATAGCGTTTTTTAACTTCACAATAAATATAGATACTTCCATTAAACCTATACCAATTTTAAACTTGTATACTGGAAACGGAAACTATTTTGCATTGCAAGGCTCTTGTAAACTTGTATTTTTTCAACAAATGTTAAACTAAAAATACATAAATCAACATTATAGCATAATATATGGAGCTAAATATTACTCCATGATTTAATTCAGTTAACTTAAAATTATGACTGCCAAAATTTAATATCAATAAAAAGTAACTGTGATTTTTTGGTGCTACATAATGTACAAATATCATATACTAATCCTTAAATTTGTAAATTTCTCGTGCCAGTTATTTAAATGAGTCGGACAGGAGTGAAAACAAAAAACTGTAAATGCCCACAACATATTGTATAATTCGATACAAATTCAAGTAATCTTTGCTAGTTCGGTTTTATGTTGTTTTATTAAAAATATATATTAATTAAATCAATATATCCTACAGGATATACTGCCAATTTAAGTGTTGATTACTGTATATGATACAGTGTGCTGATTTACACGATTCATCGACAATATTGAAGAGTTAATTTATTACTGCATAATATTATAAAACGCAGTAAGTTAATAGTGAAACACGAGAGCCATCTATGAAGAAAGATTAGAAATAACTGAATCTCGCGTATGAGAATCGCCGTCTCTGTTGGTAATTTCATTTATTTACGTTTATTATACAAATATTTCAAATCATAATTACAGGCCTATAAGATATACTCTTGTTTTTTTAATTAGAATGTAAGACCTTAATTTAAAAAAGGAATAAGATTTTATTTGGAAAAGTCAGACATAACCATACATTATTTTTAGGACCAAATAATAGTAGACTAGTACTACTACTACTGTAATAATAATAATAATAATAATAATAATAATAATAATAATAATAATAGTAATCACCTGTAAGACAAATGTCAGGAAAACTTTAAGGCCCAAACGGTCCCCGAAATCATATGGCCATCGCAATCATCATCATTCATATTCATCTTAGGTTACGTTTAGGATTAGGGACTCTCCTGGCGCACCATCATCATCATCATCACCCATCATATCATCGGGGCAACGTAACCCCGCCTTCCAGGCGCCTCAACCTCAGAAGTGGGTTGCAAGTACGCCATGACAGGAGAGAAACCAGGAATGTCGAAAGACAAACCTGGGGCATTTGAAAAAAAAATAATAATAGTAATAATAACAACAAAAATAATAATAGTAATAATAACAACAATAATAGTAATAATAATAATATGATCTCTGTGTTATTTAATTTATTCATAATAGCTAGGCAGACCGACAGAAGAAGATATTTAATGGGTTCTGTGATTATACCAATATTCACATGTACAGTTTTACAGTGAATATAAATCAAGTGCATCTTTTTTTTTTTTTGCCCATTTAAACTACCTATCATTCAAATTTATAATAAAATTACTTAGAAATGTTTTAACCACTGGAAATGTAATTTATATGGGAATATCCATTCATATTATGCATTTTAAGAATGTATACAACGGCCTATATGGGCAAGCTTCCTAATATCAGTTTTATTGGGCTTTTACAGCTTTTAGTGATGCAATTTATAATTTATAAAGGAACAATCATTCCCATTAACTTACAAACATGTTTATCGTGCCCTGTTTTAGGTTACTTTTGACTTAATTGCAATTAAGAATAATACTTTTTCTGAACTTAAGACCTTCGAGTTCACTGGCGAAAGTGTTATTATTGAGTCACTCTGACAAGTCTATGCGACTGTCTTTAACAATAGGCCTACTACTCTCGTAAAATGTCGCTATCCTGTACTCTTGATAATGAAGTTTTACATAAGGTCGGTCTTTAACTACGTCACTGTCCTTGCAATGTTATTATTGTTTAAGATGTGTGAATGTGACAAGTGATAACTCAAGAGCTGAAGAAAGGTTGTATACTGTGCTCAGGTTCGTGTCCTCGCCGAAGCAGTGGGGGTACCTGACAACCAACATCATCCCACACGGCCTCACCACCGCTCCGTGGACAAATCACCACCATAACCATCATGAACCATCTCTCAACAACCTCTTCTTGGTCTTCAACGGTAGACTGGCAGCACCAAAATCACTGGCAAAGGACAACAGATACTTTTACGGCTTACAACCTTCGTCTTATCAAAGCAATCCTGTACATACGTATCATCAGTACATGGTCAGAAACATCCTCAACTCAGATACAACATCAGACATTCATCCAATAACTCCATCAGTTTTAAACAGCATTCAACCGATATCGTCGCCAATCCACAAAAGAATTCAAGAAACAGCATCTTCAATCCATAGCAGTAATTTTCAAGAAAGAACATCTTCAATCCATAACAGTAATCAGGCAGTAAGAGAGAAATTCCAAAACAGCAATCATGCAGCGAACATACCGACTCAAGCAGTAACAACTCATCATAACAATCAACCAATAACACAAATTCAAACAGTAACACCTGTACATAGTTATCAAGGGATAACATCAACACGCAACAGCCACAAACCAATCAGTTTTAAGACGAAATTGACAACACAAGTTCTACCCAAAGTTACTCTAACAGTGGCTGGCAATTCTTATGAAACGATAACAACACAAACGAGACATGTCAATAAACCAACAATTGCAGGAATTTCAGAAGATGCAGTGTTGAACCCTGTGAGACAGACTTTAGAATCGGACCAAGTGAATGAAGAGGGCGCTAATGGTAAACCTACATCGCTTATATTAAAACCAGTAGCAAAAGCAGTGGCAGGTGCTAAAGGAGTGGCTATTGCAGCACCTTTGTCAAGAGCGGTAGTAAGGAAAGGTCAAGAGGTTAAGATACACTTTGATCCTCAAGCAGTGGCTGTCGTAGGACCAGGTGGGCTGGCAGATGCGCACTCAGATCTCGTGATATCATATCTGGAGGATCTCACAACAAAACCACAGGCTGAGAATTCCTGAAGAACGCAGAATCTATTTTATAGGAGTGTCAGAATGAATAAATATAAAATGCTTAGTAGATTTATTGGAAAATGACGAATATTCCTGAGACATAATTGGCTTTTGACATATTTACTTTATAATTTCAAAACAATTATTTTCAATGGACTTAATTTACTTTCAAAATTTATGATTATATTAATTTATGATCTTTATAATCATACAATAATTGAGATCAATAATTTATAGGCCTATTCACTAGGAGGAAACTTTCCCGAACAGTAAAAATGAAGTTCCATAATACTCTTGTAAAAGCAACAAAACCCTAACAATACGTAGCTGAAGCTTATCACAGTAGAAAATTATTCAATTAATATAAATTAATTTTTTTAAATTATTCATTATCAGGAGCCAAAAATAATGTTATGAATGTTTATTCCGATATTTTTAAAATGAATTATACGAAGTAGTTTGCTAATATGATTTTTTAAAATAAATCTGTAACGTGTTACTACATAACAAAACCATGTATTTTCCGACTAGAGTCATGTCTGTGATTCACAAAGGGAAACAACGTAAAATAAATTTGAGTTATAAAAGTGAATTAATTAATTGAGTGAAACTACAAATAATTTGGAAATATTGATGGAAGTATGGCATTTACACAGAATAGTCAGGTTGATATGTTCTATGAAAATTATTTTGCATCCTACACTCGATCTATCAATAGCAGGCTTATAATTTGGTATCAATTTCCTTGCTTACAAGGCAAATTGTTGAATTCACCAATTATAGACCTATCTATAGGTTAGAAATTTAAAATCAAATTGAAATCCGGATTACTGAAATAATGCTAAAAGTATGTTAAATCGGGTAAATAAATAAGTGCGCATAACGCTAATGGAAGCACAGGCAAAATTTGTAAGTAATAATTTGATAAGATTATGCTAAAAAGTACAGGGGCTAAAAAATAATTTTTGAGTTATGAAATAATAAGTTAATGGAACGCTCAGTAAAATAAATAAATATAGACTAATTATTTCTTAGTGCATGTTTCGAAAATTGCTCGATATTTTTAATTTCGTACTAAAGAATGGCGACTCTTCTTGGAACACGAAGACAAGATACTAGAAAATAGGAATTTTCATGTTGTATAACTTTCAACACTTGAAAACATACAACATATTTCTTTAAACAGCGGTTCAGTCAGATTAGAGGAATAAGCAATATTTTTAGGATCAGAATTATTCAGAAAGCAGAGGGCTGCATTTTGACGTGCAAGAACATTGGTGGGAAATGCATATGCCTTGGCGAAATCTTTAACTTAGCAGACACAGGCGTCATTCGTAAAAAAAAAATGTATTCCCGATGGTTAGTAGGTAATGCAGCATAGCGCTAGAAAAACCAATGACGGAACTGAACTCCGATTCGAAATAATTTGGTCACATCATTGCTTTCAACCGTAATAGATGACTGCGGTGAAAATACTGCTCCCTCAATGATCTCCACTTCTAAGTACGCATTACACTTTGAAGTTGATAGTTTCCCCACGTCATCACCTCAATCTGACGTGTTCCAAGACCGCTCTCTTTTATGGACAAGATCTCGTAACGCCTAAAACTTTTACTTCCAACCAATGGTTTCCTTTTCTCAAAATATTCTTACTACTGTCCTCTACCATCTTTATAGCATCTTGGATATATATCTGTGGCTTGAACGGCTTACTCTCTTGTATTTACAAGAACTCGTAACGCCTAAAACTTTTACTTCCAACCCATGGTTTCCTTCAAAATGCTCTATTTATAGTCCTCTACTATCTATACGATTCCAAAGTTTGAGGCCTTGCATAAAAGTATATGTTTTTATACAATCTGTCGCTTCTATTCTCCAGTGATAACTTATCCAAGTAGATAAAGCAATGTGACTTAAAATTTCATGAAAATGGTAGAATATCTGTGAAATATGAATGCATTGGAATATTACTTGTCCTCTTACCTGATTAGAACCCTTAGTATTGTAATACTGTGGCCACATCGTAAACATACATTAGTCTGAAAAATAATTGTTCACAAAAGCTTATTAATATTCAAATAAGTTATTAATAATTGTAAATTTGCATCAGTTCTAACCAAGAGATATCTACCATAAAAAATAAGCTATGAGGTAAGAACTTTACATTATGAAGTTATGATAGAAGGGGAAAATTCTTTATTTCTGACATATTATTCTACAAAATAATAATCACTAAAATGGGTCTTATGTATTTTTACCCTCATGCCACAGAATTTTAATCAAATAGTAAATAAATGTTGTATAAAATAAAACACAGATTGCTCAGAAATTAAAATTAGAAAAACCTATGAATTATAGAATGGACCTAGTATACGTGTTTCCTTTGAATGGAAATTTCTTTATCGGGTTACAAGTAGAAACATTTAATTTCATATTCATAATTCTCCTGCTCCTGCCCAGTTAAATATCTATAATATTTTAATGAATACAAACAAGTAATAGTCAATTAAAAATAAATTAATTCTGCGCTTATCCTCTTCATTAATGATCATCATTCTATTTACCTCGGACATTCTGAAAACCAACAAAATAGAACCTAGATGCATGCACTCAGTATTTAGGCTGATACTGTATGTTTTAAGCAATCTCATTTGTTCAAAATAAAAGTGTCAACAGATCTAGACACTCGGTGCTCCATTAGAACAACAGTTCGATGCTGAATACCATAAAATAAAAAAGGAGAACCTGATTGGTTCACGACCTGTAACTACAGTGACGTCTTGATAAATCACAATACCTTAATCCAATGGAACGAGAGATTTACAACAGTTATTCTTTATGTCTGTAGTAAAAAAAAAAGTGTCTCTGGACACGGTTTTCTATTCAGTATACTTCCTACTCAGTCTGCTATATAAAATTAGGGATTTTGTAATGAGAATTGCAAACACTCCACATTTAATTTGATTCATTATTTGTTAACGAAAAGTCGGACTTGGCTGAGTTCGGAAAAAGTAAATTATTGACTGAAGTGTTACTTTCATCACAAGCTGTACATTGAAATATTGTATAATAGAGGATCTGCATGTAGTAAATAATGGGAAAACATTCAGGGGAGCAGCTACGTAGGTTGAAGAGAGTCCTTACAAGGTCGTTTCCTTATTTCTACCGTTATTAAAGTTTATTTTCCATAACGACCTCGCGTGATTTGCAGTTATTTAATTTAAAGGACTCTGCTTCAACTTCCTTAGACATGGCGACTCTCCTGACGGCCAGGGATTTGGTTTCCAAGGTTTAGAATAGTAAGGGTTGTGTGCACTAAAGGGTGTGCTGTTAAAGCTGTTAGAGAACTGTTTACAAGAATTTATAACATATGTCACAATGTGAAAAATTGTAATTTGTAAATAAATGTTCAATGGGAAACTGATATTTGTGTAGTTTATTGTTAAGATAAATTTACATTTCTCGTGAAGGTATGAAGCTAACACCAAAGAGAGACAAAGAAAGTCTTCTCTACATCTAGAGTATGCGAACAGATTAATTCTGCTATGAATACGAGAATGGAAGAAAATGTCGGCATGAAATCGCTTTGAACGACTACTAAACCTCCCGAAGCATCGGAATGATTAAGGGACATTAGTGGTAAGTAACTGATATTAAAACAACAAGATCCACAATGTTCATCAGATGAACAGTAGTTCTTGTTATTTATGTTCAAGAATTACCATTTCTCACTAGGCTTTCCCTCCCCATAGAAAAAAAATACTGTACACATATTTCGGTTACTATTGCAAATGTTCACTTGCGACCTAGCGTGCAAACTGGAACGACGTAAACGATACAGGAAGTAACCTAGCATCTGCATTCTGCTAAACGTTGTACGAAATTAAAACAAACGATACGTTTCATTTTCTTCACTTTCATAGCCAGAATTAGAGACCTGTTTTTACTATTGTAGGTTATTAATGGGTTATTTATTAATGGAATATTACAAAGTATTAATCAAATTATTTACAAAATCGACCTCGGTGGGCTAGAGGTTATGTTCTTTGTCTCCAGTTCCGTGGGACCCGAGTTCAAACCCGGCCGTGGTCGATGGATTTTAAGATGGAAAAATCCAAAGAACAAGTTCTCCGGCAGGGACTTTAAGCCGTGGGTCCAAGTCTGAAGGTTGTCAGGCTCGTAAAAGAACTACAAGCCTGAATAAAATACCTCTGTGCAAAATTTACCGACCGTTTCCCTTCCAGTAAGACGTTAGTTACCCATGAGATGACTTATAGAGGCGCTAGGATAATCACCTATCACTTGCTGACATCTATGGGTAAATGAGCAAAACTAAATTAACTTGGTCAACAAGCTCCCATTAGAGAGCGCCCTAATGCCGGCACAGGGAAGCAAAGGGCTAAGAAGAAAAATTGACTTTAACTAATTGGTGCGTGATGACTATGAAAACGGGAAGGGGGAGGGAGTCAGGACGATGATAAAATTCAATATTAACTTCTAGTGTGGAGAATTTATACTATAAAACACATATATATGATGTGAGACAAGATACGACTCATTTTAATTTCATTAACATAAATTGCATACCCTGCGAATATAATAATTTATCTTTTCTCGCTTTCTCGTTTGCTCTAAACTGAACTCTAGGTTCGCTAATGAATTAATCGCGAATAAGCACTATTTCTAATATTTTTTAACATCTCGCTACCCTTAGAGTAGTAGGCTTCCCTTTACAGGCTAAATCAAGATAAGTTAATTCACAACAGGATTTTATCAGTGGGCTCTCCCAGAGGAGTACAAGTCATAGGAGGACAAAATATTAACTCCCTAGGCCCTCAAGTCCATTACTTATTCATTTGCTTACTCCCTTAATTGTCATACAAAGTACATAATATGGAAATGAAATAAGAGAGAAATTCTGGAGAATATATATCTAACTATGATATGAATCACATAATGCGAGTTACCTACAGTAACAAAGAACGAAACGGGATAGTTGAAGATTCTCGATACACTAGGATCAGCAAGTTGGATGGTAAAATTAGGTGAAAA
Source organism: Diploptera punctata (assembly GCA_030220185.1). NCBI lineage: Eukaryota > Metazoa > Arthropoda > Insecta > Blattodea > Blaberidae > Diploptera > Diploptera punctata. The sequence continues at coordinate 84,099 of JASPKZ010000795.1, forward strand.
AAAGTAGTTTTCTTCTTTATTGTTAAATGTTATTCTATACGGTACTACAAATACCGCATATTCGCGATCATTTCATTATTGAAGCATGGTTTTCACATAGGAGTAACGAGAAACCGACAAAAAATATAAATGATTATAATAGCATAGTATGCATTTTGTAGTTCAAATGCTACTGGAGCAGCGATGAAAACACGAGCTCCGTGAGTCGTTGCGCTCCGATATGAACCAGGTGACTTGGTTAAGTTTCACTCGTCAAACGCAATGATGAGCTTGACTACGTTCAGCATGCAGACCTTGCGATAATCAAGCCTTCGTATATTTTTTGGCACAGATCAATCATAGTGTTCTGCTCAAGAGCAGGTCTTTCACTGCAAACTCAGCATTCTCCACTCTTTCCTTAACTCAGCTTTCTTTTTGTATCTGCAAACAAACCATTTATTTTAATATTGTCTATCATCTGATGTCTTATACTGCCTGTAACTTTTTTCCGTTCACCATTCCTTCTAGGGCATCCTTCAGCAGGCAGTTTTTTCTTAGGCAGTAGCCAATCTAATTTTGTTCCCCTCTTCTTTATGAGTTCCAGCATTATTCTTCTTTCGCCCACTCTGTCTAGCACAGCTTTATTTCTTACTTTATCTGTCCATTTTATAAGTTCCATTTTTCTCCATATCCACATCTCATTATAATTTCGTTCTTTCTACGAACTTGTTGGCAGTTTGGATCCTCATCATTATCGAGAAGTCTCTGTATAGTAATATCATCTTGTGATAGTCATCTTGTTTTTCATTTAATTGAGGCATGGAGATTGTTTCTATAATATTAGGCATATTATTATGGCTAACAGACTTACTTACAGTTATGTTATTCCGTTCCTTAGGATCTTCATATGTTTTTTAAATTGACATTCTTCTTAAATGTAAGATTTATATCACATAGGCCTATACCAATTTGCGGAAATTCACTTGATATCTTATCATTCATGGTCTCTAGAACTGATTCGCCATATTGTTCAATGTCCCATCTCGGCCCAGTTAAATTTAAATTAAGTTGCTGTCCTTCAGCCAGATTACTTAAAACTAATACTTACACACGAAATTAATATTATTACCGATATATTGAAAATAAAATAAACACTGAACACACTTAAATTATGAAATAATCAAAATTTGTAATTCAATTGAAATTCGCGGTTGCAACAAAAAGCACAGCCACCTGGTTAAACAATAAACCAATTACCTTACATCGTCATCTGTTAGAATAGTATGGAACTCACAGATAATTATAACTCTTTGTTAAATAATAAACAAATAATTTGCAATAAAAATAATGCGACTATAAATTTAGTTATAAACAACCGTAGGTCTCAAGTTGGATCAAACAGCACATAGTGTGCAAAATGTTATTAAAATCGGTTCAGTAGTTTAGAATTCCATCGCGGACAAACAACGTGACACTTAGTATATATATATATATATATATATATATATATATATATATATATACATATATTAATAACGAAGAAAAATCAAGTTTTGCCAAACATATACTAGAAACGAGTCGTCAGTTCGGCAAAATCGATAAAACTATGTCAAAATTACACAGACAAAATAACAAGATTGGCATTCTAGAAGACATTGAAAATTTGAAAGAATCTGAGAATAAAGACCTGCTCAACAAGAACACGCCCGCAGACCTGAACTCGTTGTACAACGTATACAAGATTAGTATTGTAGCCTCACTATGATGATTGTCCAGCGGCTCGCTTTGTTTCCCCGCAGCTGTTATATATAATTACATACAAAGACGCAGACTACCGCCACTATAATAATTCGTCATGTTAATCATTATCAATGATTGTCGCACCACCGGTTTTTATATAAACGGACAACCACCATAGTGAAGCGATAATGCCAGTTAAAATGCAGAAGATGAAACATTATTTTGAAAGGCCATAATATTTTTAAACACTAGAAGAAGTTTTCAAACAGAACTTTATTTTAGATGAGGACGACTGGTTTATCAGGCACTAATTTTATATTTTAAATATTTAATTAGTAAATGGGAGTAATAGACGAATAAATATTATTGCATTTAAACCATCTTCTAAAATTGGTACGCTATTAGATCCCACAATCCGTTTTAAGACTCATAGTAGCCAACCTGAGGAAATTGACTCTGAAAAGAATGCCATATATAAGCCAACAGTTGACTATTACAAAGGTAAATACTAATTAGATAGTATAACTGTCATAGGATTGATGATCGGGGCAAGAGGTACTATATCAGGATTCTTAGCTAAATTTTGGAATTTCTTAGATTTGGACATAGTGTATCTTTCTAAAATTGCCATCTCTGCCATTAGAGGATCAATTTCAATTTTAAGAAACCATGTTTACAAAATGTTTACTTTATAGGATATACTTTAATTACAATTTGAAAATTTTAAAAGTATTTCATCAATTAGTAAAATTAATTGTCTGTATCACTTTGTCCTTGTGGCAATCCGCTAACGAAGAAAGTTTTATATAAAAAATATAATAAAATTTAAAAAAATGTCAACTATCAAGTAAGAATGCCCGGGAAGTAGCACTCTGAAAAGAGGCGATTTATTTTCCTACAGTAGCAACAATAAATATGCCCACTATTTTTTTCCCCCCTGTACCAAGAAATATTAAATCATTTTTGATAAAATGGTGTAGAAACACATGAACATCTTAAACATATTGTCACCTTTTGTTTTGTTTGTACGTAGAGGCCTGTTGGTTCTTAATGTTTTTTTTTTCAAGCAAATATTAAATATTACAGATTAAAATTGTTGAGGTATTATTTAATACTGTAAACCAGTTAGTACTAAATGATTTAGTCCTATTTGTTTTATATTTCGATTTCTCCTGTTATAAGCGTTCGTGACAAGGTAGTCTTTCGTACAGGTCCCGCCGGAGAATTAGGAAGTAGAATGCACGCTCCTGAGTTGTACCGCGCTCCACACGTACCTTGGAGCTCTGAACCATGACATGCCTGTACTAGAGAATAATAATGAATCTTACCATCATCCTGCCTCCCCCCCCCATCTCTATAGTCATCGTTCACCATTAAACAACTGATCGATCTACCAGTATCCATTTTTACCTATAATATGACTAACATTTGTAACAATTCCGTTACAAAGTAATCTATTACAATGACTTGCAACGATAGAAAACAGTCACAGTCTTTGGCATGAGAGCAAACAAATGAAACGTTTTATTATCGTTGCTTTTCGGTCACCGTTCCATTTTATTATTCATCCAAGATTATGTTATAAGCACTTTCTTAGTATTTAATAAATAAGATTATCAAAGTTTTACATGATTTTCACAAATGTTTTATTCAACACTCATAACAGCTGTTTCAATAAACTGTATACTTATATAAACAGAAAATGACATTCGTTTGAGAAGATACAATGCATCGAAACAGTTGTCACGAATGTTAAACAAAAAGTATTTATGAAAAACATATAAAACTATGAATGTTTTTATTTATTTAATACATTATCGATTTCCATGAAGTAAACGCCAAATCAATTGATTAATTTCTTAGTACTTAGAATCAAACATAACTAAATGTTTGATACTATATACGGTATTGTTTAGAAAGAGAGTAAAAAATAATAAATAATAGTTTTAAAAAACTAAAACAGCACGCTTTATTAGAAAATCGAACTCAAAAATGAAAAATAATTTTAATTTCCAACACGCTTGGGATAAATTTAAAGTGGTCAACAAAAAAATCTTCTCCAACACATATAGAATAAAACTAGAGTTATCAACAAAAAGAAAATAATTTTACCATCAAAAGCGTGGGGTGCTCTATATCAATTATTATATTTGATAATAAACAGATATTGGTAAAAGTAAAGTCTCTAAGAAGAACATGTAAAAATCATAAAAAGCACCCCACGCTTTTGATGGTAAAATTATTTTCTTTTCGTTGATAACTCTAGTTTTATTCTATATGTGTAGGAGAAGATTTTTTTGTTGACCACTTTAAATTTATCCCAAGCGTGTTGGATATTAAAATTATTTTTCATTTTTGAGTTCGATTTTCTAATAAAGCGTGCTGTTTTAGTTTTTTAAAACTATTATTTATTTTTTTATTTTTAGTTTTAATATTTTACAGAATAAAATAAGAATGTAAATATATTTAAATTCCATACTATTGTAGTATGAGCTAAAATTATTACTCTTCTAAAAAAAAATCCTCCCCAGCCGGACTCGAACCAGAGACCTATGGATTACTGAAACTATATATCACTAGTTCACCGCTCTACCAACTGAACTCTGACAACGATTGACTAAAAAGTCGACAAGTTCGTAACCTATTATACCAGTTTTAATGTTTTTGATTTTCTGATGATTCTGGCCAGAAATTTAGAAATAAAATATGAAATTATTATAGTGTCACGGGTCCTTTACAAGTATACAAAGTTTCAAGTCGATCCAATGCTTCTAAGTGGGTGAAAATCGTGTTCAAAGATTCCGTTACATAGATACAAAAACACTTTTTTTGATTTTCTGATGATTCTGGCCAGGATTTTAGAAAATAAATATGAAATTATTGTATTGTCACGGGTCCTTTACAAGTATACAAAGTTTCAAGTCTAGCCTATGTTTCTAAGTGGGTGAAAATCGGGTTCAAAAATTCCGTTACATAAATACAAAAACACTTTTTTTGATTTTCTGATGATTCTGGCCAGGATTTTAGAAAATAAATATGAAATTATTGTATTGTCACGGGTCCTTTACAAGTATACAAAATTTCAAGTCGATCCAATTATTTTAAGTGGGTGAAAAACGCGATGAAAGATTCAGTTACATAGATAGATAGATAGATAGATAGATAGATAGATAGATAGATAGATAGATAGATAGATAGATAGATAGATAGATAGATAGATAGATAGATAGATAGATAGATAGATAGATAGATAGATAGATAGATACAGGTCAAGCTAATATAAAGCGTGTAAAAACAATGTCACACGAACCCAATAGAAGTCATTAACCCTTCAGTGGGGTGATGACAGATTGTTACTCAACTCGGGAGAATGACTTTTTTAATCTGTGACTTCAAAACTGCACAGATTTACAAATATGTACTTTATGTACTTAGAGTATATGTTTTACAAATGATCTAGACATTAAAATAATAACTGAAATTATACTGTTGTAAAATTTTGTATTTTTTCGTCAATTTTTAATTAAGATTGATTTAGTCTGCTGTACGATGATAACATATGTAAACACTAACAATGTAGGATACATTAAGCTGCTTAAAACACCATAAATTCATGCTATTTTTAGCGTCTTCTTCTACAGTACTAGGTGGCATTGATTGTAGTATTCTTCTTGGGAATCTGTCTTCAATCATTCTTTTTTTAGATGACGATATCATTTGTTTTTTTTATGAAATCCATAATTTAAGTTAGAACATTTTTCTTTTGTTTCATTATACTGTTTCTAATTTTATCCCCTGTATAAATTGCAGCTGAACGCCTCCAAAAATACATTTATAAAGAATTTTATTATGTTATAGATTTTAATTCCTATGATTATTCTTTAGTTGCAATTTCATTACGAGCAGAACATGTGCTCTATATTGACTCAGTTATAAATTCTACTGTTATTTTCATCACACTCTCATTGGCTAATTTAGTATATTTTTTTTTACTAAACTGTTTGAAAACATTCAAATAAATTTGTTTCTTTCTGCTTTTCAAATGGCTTTATATGTAATGTTTTGAGAAATTTCACAGAGAGTGTCCTTTTTGCAACAATAGAAATCTCAGCGTATTCTGCATTGGGCCTGCGTAAGAATATAACGATGCTTATATTTTAATGTATTAAAATTGTAATTATATATTTTAAGATCCTCCCATATAACTCGTATGGACATGTACAAGATAATATATATTTTTATTACTTTTATTTCCTTTATTTCGCGGGTTAGAGAGCAACTAAATTTTCTTACGCTTAAAGGTAAAAGAAACATTATTTGACCTACGAAAATGCAGTCATACATCTGGTTTATTCATATTACAACTGGAATTTAGCTCGAAAGAGGTTTAACATCAACCTACACAATTAATTTTAAGCTGAAACTGAAATACGCTACTTTTTATTTTTAGTAAAAAAAAAAGTAAAGTGATCCCACAACAGGTCCGGAGGCCCTTGGGGTAGTAGGAGGTTAAGACTCCCACTTTTTCTAGACAATCGGCACTTTATGTCAGCCGGATTGTCAGCCCTGCGTGACGGCCGCCTTTACCCCCAGAACAAGCGTCTGGTACTCATTTCCGTTAGAGGCTGAGTCGACCCCAGGGCCATAGTGCCGCCAGAGGGTTTGGGTCAGTTTAAAAATCCTGAACCCAACGGGACTTGAACCCTCGACCCTCCGGCTTGTAGCTCAGTGCCTTAACCACTACGCTACGGCGTGCCACCTTTTATTTTTAGACTGCTATAAAATTATATTAGAATATATTATTAATTAGAGGATAGTAAATTTTGAAATAGCAAGCCGCTGTAAAATATCCAAAACAATAAGGTAACTCAGGAAATAGCATGATTTTTATTATGTCGGTGGACTTTTTTTTTTAATCAAGCTCCTACAGATAATTAAAATGTCGGTTTAAAGGAAATTTGATATTGTTACGTACAGTTGGGAAATTTCAGGGCATTTTTTAACTTTCAAAGGCAAGTACATGAATCCTAACCCCATTTAAGTTTTATGGCATTACAATGCATTCAGATACAGCATTCAATATTTTACAAACAATTTTAACAATTCTAGCTTTCATGAGACCGGAACGAGCCAACAGGCTTAATCCCTGGTTGATGATGATGATGATGAATAATGTTCTCTTGAAATTCTATAAAGAATAATATATTTACGTGTGTTAGTTCTCTTAATAGACACATTATAAAGATTCTAGAAAAAGAAATATGGCAGAGTAGGCCTACAACAACTTCCATTATTTACCATTATCCATCAGGTATAATTATTAATTTTTAATTTTAATTTTTAATAAATCTAAGAATTCTTAAGTACTGCCTCAAAAATAGACTCTGAAATACCTGTGTAAACCTGTTTGTAAGAAGTATTGTTCCCTGGAATTTAAATGTGGAGGTGGGGTGGCACCATTACTCCACCACATTAAACTTTTTTTCTTCGAAACAAGCAGTATTCTTCTGGATATAATTACAAAATCATAAATTACAGACATTAATAAGAATGTACTCAAAAATACAAAACATTTTTTGTACAAAAAAAGGATGAAAGTTTCAGCTTAGGGTGGTATAGACATCTCACCTCCCACTTAAAGGTTAAACTAAAAATACACCATCCCCATTAATTTATTAATGTTGAATAGGAACCTGTACATAAATGATGTTAACAGTATTTCGTAACCTGAATCCGCCTCTATGTAACATTTCCATCTCCAAATATATTCTTCTCCTTCTTGTTCTTCTTCTTCACTTCAAGGTTTAGGCGATTCGCATGTTCCGAATTCACAATGATTCCTTCCATCTCTTCCTAGGTTTTCCTTCATCCCTTAATCCCTTTGGTTTATAATGTACAAATATCGATAAATATAATTCATTAAACGTAAGATGGCATAGGGGCCTATGCAAATATAAAGTATCATTCTGGTTGGATATGTACAAGGATTTATAAATTTCCGACCCGGAAGAAGTGGCTGAATTCTAATACCTAGGAATAATGATAATTACGTACAGGAATTAGAAGCACAAAGAAATTAAACATAGACTCAACTCTGGAAATGCGCGCTACAGGGACTCATTTCGTCCCAACTCGTCTCAAAAAAAGTTTAACTTAAGATAGATAAAACTGTTATTCTTCCAGTTATATTACATGGATGTGAAACATGGTCTATTACTTAGAGGGAGGTGAAAAGATTACGAGTATTTGAGAACAAAGTTCTTAGGAAACTTTTTGGTCCAAAAATTATGAACAGACAGGCGAACGGAGAAGACTACGTTATAAGTGAGATACATGATCTTTTTGGCAAACCAGTATCATGAGAAAAGTTATGTCTCGTAGACTTCGATGGGCAGGACATGTGGCACGAATGGGGAAATGAAAGAGGGGCATGGTAGCATCTTTAGGAAATCCAGAGGAAAAATGTCCAGTTGGTAGATCAAGAATAAGGTGGGAGAATAACACTGAACATGCTTTGAGGGAGGTTGATTACACGCGGGATGATTGGAAACCATTAGCTCGGAATATGGATGTATGGGGAGCTTATGTCCGCGCGGCCAAAAACTACAGCTTTGATAGTGTCAGTGAGTGTGTTGATTTGTTAATTAGTTAGTAAATAAAGTGATCAGGCCTCAGGAGGCCCTTGCGGTAGTAGGAGGTTAAGGCTCCCACTTTTTCTGGACAATCGGCACTTTATGTCAGCAGGGTTGTCAGACCTGCGTGACGGCCGCCTTTGCCCCAGTACAAGCGTCTGGCACTCATATCCGTTAGAGGTTGAGTCGACCCCAGGGACATAGTGCCTCCAGAAGGTTTGGGTCAGTTTCAAAAATCCTGACCCCACCGGGACTCGAACCCTCTAGCTTGTAGCGAGGTATCAATTTAATTGATTTTGGAAATTCACATTTCAATTAGTCTGTTAAGTGATCAGTAAACGATATTCTCATCAAAAGACTTGTATTTTCTGCGTCTGCTCGATTACATATGTGAACGCAACTTAAAGCTCTTTTCTTATTTATAATTCCTATTACAATGCATTTTACCTGTGTTGTAAAGATTGTAAAACTCCCTATATTTGTTCTGCGAACTTAAAAAGACGAGAGACTTTGCTCCTCCCTCAAGATCACTCTCTGTCTGAACGCACATTTAATGATTCAGATACAAGACAGCCTTTTGTTTTTTTTATTGAATCAGAGATTATGCGAGAACACAAAACCCAATCAGCATTCACATTTCGAACTCGAATACTAAATGTGCGTGTATACACTACAACAACCGTCCAACTAACTCCAATAAAATACAAAACAAGTCTTTGAATTAAAGTCTGATTTACATTAATTTTAGAATAGTTGTTTACGAAGTTAATACTTCAAGATATAATGCTGTGATTTTAAAAAAAAAGTTATATGTTAAACCGTCATTTTAATTGTCTGTAGAAGCTTGTTTTAAAAAAGCCCACCGACATAATAAAAATCATGATATTTCCTGAATTACCTTATTGTTGGTGGATATTTTACAGCGGCTTGCTATTTCAAAATTTACTATCCTCTAATCTCATATATAAAAATTAATGTTTGTTTGTTTTTTTGTATGTTTGTTTGATTGTTCGTACTTTATGCGCGGCCATACTGTTGATCCGATTGTGATGGGATTTTTTTGCAAAATGTTAAGGAGATCCCCGGTTGACATAGGCTATAAGAGAGTTGTAATACTCAACTCCTACACCCTTAAAAGTCGCCCTTTGTAGTGAAAAAACGTAGCTCTTTGGACGCTTAAATGGCTTACGCTACCTAAACCATAAGAAATACACAAAATTAATGTACACAGAATTGAATATCTCAAAAAGCTCTACAAAAAAGTCCGCGACAGCTTATGTTTACCTCTTACGGATAACTCACAATAACCATTTTTGCCTTTCATTGATACCAAGAGTCCCGCGCCGTAGCTGCTTGGTTAAGGCAAGAAGTCTTGGCGCAGAACTACGGGACTTACGCTGGTTCGACTCTCCATGGGGAAAAAACTTTTCTCATGAAATTTCGGCCAGTATGGGACCGGTGCATAGTGGGCTAGAAATGAAATCTAGCTGGAAAAAAATATTTTCACTCACCCTCATCAATTTATCTTTTTTTTTACTCTAATATAATTGTTATATGACGGTTCCTAACTTATCTCCAAAGGAGGGTACAATTCTAATGTTTATGAAGACAATATAAATATCGGAAGTTGCCGATGATTAAGAACTCATCTGGTCTATATCCCAGTTGTGTTATTAGCGTTGTGTGTTCAAGTTCAATGAGTTTTTCTTCTTATTCTATATGGAGACTTCACCTCAAGGTTTGTAATTTTATTGATATATTTAATGTGTTTCTATATAACCACCAGATATTGTTTTAATTACATGTGGAATCATACCTTCCAAGCACTAAAAAAATTACACAATCATCTTATTTTAAATTGAGCTACAAAGAAAACAGATCCGAACAGTAGTATAAATTTTAGTTATAATATAGAGTGATTTATGGATTTTAATTTCCGCACAATTACATGTGTGCAAATTATTGCTTTTTTAAATTAGTTTCTCATTACAGGAGGCAGCCAGAAACTGAGGCCTACCGTTGCGCGCAGAGAATAATTGTTTGATTTAATATGGAGAAAATGTTAGATAGAGGCAATAAGTTATCATTTAATAAACAAACTAGGGTAGCAGAATGTTTTAAATTATATTAAAAATCAATATTTTTTTGAAAAGCGATTTTCTCAAACGTACGAAATTCTGCGCGAGAAAAAATTCTAATGAAGTATTCTGATTGGCTAGCAGTAGATGTTAACTTTCCCGTTATTAAGAATTAATTTAGAACAATGACAGTCGTTGGAAAATTCTGTTCCATCTGCTTATGGAATTGGAGGACCCAAAATAACTTTCGAAAAGGCTGGAATAAAATAAATGTTCACTAAAGCAGGAATTCTCTCGCGACGAATTTGCTCTTGCAAGAGAAATATCACTTTGGGCATATGGTAAACGGGATACTGCTGTTTTAGATACATTATTCAAAAAACCACAAAAAGAGCTTCAAAATAATAATAAACATTACAAATCATCCCGCTCAACTCACCCATCTCCTACGTCGGACGAAGCACTGTCTTTTTTGACAATAAAATATCAATATGTCGATATATTAACATGAGAGAGTGCCAAAAAGAGAGGTTGTGAAATTTTATCCACCCTATAATGCTTCTAGGAAAGCAAATTTGTTATGCTACCTTTCCCAAGACAGACATTTCAGCATATATAAGACTTTTCTCTTTTTTTTATTCCAGCCACTACGAAAGATGTTTCAGGTCTTACAATTCCATAAGCAGATGGAACAGGATTTTCCAACGACTATCAGTGTTCTAAATTCTTAATAACGGGAAGGTTTGCATTTACTTTTAGCCAATCAGAACATTTCAGTAAAAATCTGACATTTTTCTCTCGCACAACTTCCTGTGTTTTAGAAAATAGCTTTTTAAATGTTTTAATAGTATATTTTTAAACATTCTCCGAACATCCCCTAACTATAATTTATTAATATAGGATCACTTATTGCCTCTGCCGATCACTTTTCTTCAAATATTAAATCAAACAATTATCTGCGCTCGATGATAGGCCTCAGCTGCAGGCCGTTTCCCCTAATTAAAAAAGCTAATTAACAAAAACGCAATAATTTGCACACATGTTATTGTGCGGGAATCGAAGTCATTAAATCACTCTATATTATAGCCAAAATTTGTACTACTGTTCAGAACTGCTATTTTCGTAGCTCAATTTGAAGTAAGATGATTGTGTAAATTTTTTAGTGTTTCAAAGGTATGATTCCACGTGTATTTAACACCAATATTTGGTTGTACAGAAACATGTTGAATATATCAATGAAAAGTACAAACCTTGAGGTAAAGTATCCATATAGATTAAGAAGAATTGCTCACTGAACTGTAATGCAAAACGTATTTATTTCTACAGGTAGGTACACAACTCGGATGCGGACCAGATGAGTTCTTAACTATCGGCAGGTTCCGATGTTTATATTGTCTACATAATTTTTTTAATACTACCCTCCTTTTGCAGATAAGTGAAGAACAGTCTTCTGGCAATAATTTTATTGTGAAGGAAGATGAATTGGGGAGAGTTAGTAAAATTCTTTTTCCATGCTAGATTTGGTATCTGGCCCACTGTGCAGTGCCCATCCGACATCGTGAGGCATTTGGGTAGCTACAATAAGTAGCGACTCCAGGTTGAGAATACCGGCTGTTAACGGCTGGAGGATCCGACATGCTGACCACATGTCACCCTACACTGGCTAGATGATCGTCTACATCTGTGATTAACACTTGTGGATGTGAGGCCAACAGCACGTCTGGTCAGCTAAAAGTCTTCTAGGTCTGTCGCGCATTGAGTTTATTTTACACCAAGAAGAGCGGGATAAGTAGTTTCCCGGGCAAGCGTGCTCTGCCATACCGTTCATCCGATTGAGATGGGGCTTTTTTGAAAATGTTCAGGAGATTCCGGGAATTAACATAGACTATAAGAGAGTTGTAATACTCAACCGCTTCACCCCTAAAAATCACCCTTTGTAGTGAAAAAGTGAAATAAAGTACATTATATAATGGAAATGGACAGCTAATGACAAATGAGGGAAATTTTGAGGAATTGGCTGAATTCAAATACCTAGGAACAATAATCACAAATAGGAATGAGATGCACAAAGAAATTAAACATAGGCTCAATTCTGGAAATGCATGCTATTATGCATTGCAGAGACTTTTGATGTCCCAACTCCTTTCAAAAAACATTAAGCTGAAAATATATAAAACTATTATTCTACCAGTTATATTATATGGGTGCGAAACATGGACTCTTACTTTAAGGGAGGAAAGGAGATTACGAGTATTTGAGAATAAAGTTCTTAGGAAAATTTTTGGACCAAAGAGAGATGACAGACAGGTGAATGGAGAAGACTACATAACAATGAACTACATGGTCTTTATAGGAAGCCAGATATAATAAGAACAGTTAAGTCCCGTAGACTGCGATGGGCAGGACATGTTGCGCGTATGGGGAATGAAAGACGTGCATGGAAACTTCTTGTAGGAAAGCCAGAAGGAAAACTCCCAGTTGGTAGACCAAGAATGAGGTGGGAGAACAACATTAACTATGATTTGAGGGAAGTAGATTATACAGGGAATGATTGGAAAGCATTAGCTCAGGATAGGAATGTATGGAGAGCTTATGTCCGTGCGGCCATGAACCTAAGGGTTCGATAGTGCCAGTGAGTAAGTAAGTAATTTTGACGCTTAAATGGCTTACGCTGCCTAAACCATAACAAATACACAAATTCATGTACACAGAAGAATAGAGTACAACAGCACACGGTGGTAAAAACACATTAACATTTATTTAGGAGAAGCAGCGCACGCCGGGTATTACCTTGTTAATATATTTTAATGTAATTTTATAGCGGTCTAAAAATAAACAGTACAGTATTTTAGTTTCAGCTTAAAATTAATTGTGTAGGTTGATGTTAAACCTCTTCCGAGCTAAATTCCAGTTGTCATATAAATAAACCAGATGTATGACTGCATTTTCTTTGGTCAAATAATGGTTTTTACC
>JASPKZ010000795.1:100000-311225 GCA_030220185.1 Diploptera punctata
ATGTTTTTGCACCGTATATCATAGTATTCCTTATTATTGTATTAAATGGATTTGTTTCTGTTTCAAAACTTATATTCCGATCCCAGAATAGCCAATTCATTCTGATATTGCAGATTTGCCCTTATTTATATTCTCATTTATTTCAGATCATGACTTCCACCTGCATTAATTTTTGTCCCAAGTATAGACAGTAAATATGATTTTATATATGGTTTTATTTTCCCATAACCTTAAGACTATGCCATAACTGCCGTTTGTACACCAATAATGAGATGGGAGAATAAATTTACCATGATTTGAAGGAAGTAGATTACCACAGAATTATTGAAAAATATCAACTCAGGATAGGGATGTTTAGAGAGCTTATGATCGCGCACCCATGAACCTGCGGGTTCGATAGTGCCAGTGATTTAATTTAGTTTAATTAGGCCTATGTCATAATGACATCGATGTAGTGTCGTACTTATCGATGGATTCAAAATTCGCGGGTTGAATTCTGATCTTATTGGGTTCATTTTAAGTTTTTGAATTGAAATCTCATTATTTTAAATGTAATGTCTCCAAAAAATTCAACATTAAACATTATTCGCTTTAATTCATCAATAAAATAATGTGATATAATTTGATTTTCGATCAATTATTAAATATTATGTAAATGCTGAAACTTATCTAATTGTGTGGATACATCTCTGAGGTGTGATCTGCCGTTTAACGAACATGTACTGGTGTATTAAAAGGTTAAACTGAGTTCGATTCCCGACAGACGTAAATAGAAGTTAATGTAACATTCGACGACCACTGACAGGACTAGAACCACACCCTGTAAGACATGTTGTGTGACCTTAATGACCTTGAAAACTGGTCCAGCCAAGAAAACATGGCGCAAAATTCTATACATGTCAATGTCTCCACGCATGCTTTAAATTGGATAAACCATTCCTGCAATTGAGTTTCAATTTTATAGCTAAAAAAATAAACACCCATTTGCCTTTCCCAAATATCAAGATAGCAGTATAAAATTGTACAGAGTGGGCATTGAATACGGATGGTTTTAAAAATTATTTTAACGCTGTTTGTTGGTCAAAAATGTATTTGACTAATGTTGAAATATACACAATTTTATTGAATTGTTCACTAACATTTTTAGTGTTTGTTTTAGTAGTTACTAAGACAGTTGAAAGTAGTGGTTATCATGAGATAATGCAGTTGATGGAGTATTGGCCTGTACTGGAACGAATTCAGGCAGTAACAACAAACTCCGTTACATTTATTCAGCAGGATTTTCAGAGTTGCAATGCTCCCTCTAGGAACAATGTGTCACTGTGGGTTAAAACATGTTAAGAAGATTCTGTACAATATGCAAAACTGTAAATCTCTGGCACTTCTCAAAGCCAGAATGATAATTCCATAAAATTAACTTGTTCATGAGATAAAGTAGCCAGATTTAATGTTTTCCAATTTTGGTCAATCGGCATTCCAATATGCTATTTCTTTTGACGTAATATGTTTTTTTTTTATCTTAAAGGATATACGCCTTCACAGGATGTGACACTGTATCAGCTATCTACAAAAAGGGGAAAATTATACCGTATAGAAAAGTGCAAGCTAATAACACTCTTCTCCCACTAAAGTTCTAGTCTGACCCCAATGCAGTGGCTGACGCTGGAAAACATTCTTTCCTGCGATGTTTAGAGCCAAGAGCACAGAAGATATAGATTGTTTTCGCTATCAGTGTTATTTGAAGGATATTTGCAAACCAGCCTATACATTCTTTGTTCAAGTTGGCTGCACTTCCCCCCACTTCAGCAGCTTCTAGGCAGCATTGAATTATAACCCATAGAGAAATTTCGAATAGAGGGGAAACTGAGTACAGTGACACCTAAAAAATTTCGGTCGTTTACGATGAACTACAATGAGCAAGCTACAATGGTAGCGCTGTTTCTTAGTAACAGAATATGTAACTAAATAAAACAAATGCAAGGCACACGGCGTCGTGCACAGCGTGTTCACTCAGGATTATGGGAAATTGCCATTTTGTAAATTTAAATTTTTTAACTGCTATCCTTTCGCTCTCTGTAGACGGTACTGTAAAAATTATATATTATCGATAGTTAAAATCATTACTTAGATTTTATTTTACTCTAATTTGTAAGTAAATTCAAGTTTGTTTACGTTTTTAATGTGAATCTATTTTCAAAGAAAACCTACTAGAAGTGATAAAATTCTAAGATTTGTTAGGTTAGGAAGAGTGATGTTAGTGTACAGCCATTTCTAATAAACGTTTTTAAAAATGTGACTTATAATGGACTTCAGATGTACGACATGGCTAAGGTTCTTTAATAAATATTGTATAAAATATGTATGTGAGAATAAGGGGGTAGGTCAATTGTACATATTTATTAAAAGAGCTCATAATGCACGTTTTCAAATTTTAATAAACGAAAATAAATTAACATGTTTTATTTATTTCCATTCTTC
Source organism: Diploptera punctata (assembly GCA_030220185.1). NCBI lineage: Eukaryota > Metazoa > Arthropoda > Insecta > Blattodea > Blaberidae > Diploptera > Diploptera punctata. The sequence goes on from JASPKZ010000795.1 coordinate 102,479, forward strand.
CCTTCTGTTAAAATGAAAGAAAATCATTAGATCTGAGAGGCTGGGTACAAATAATTCCATAATTTAAGATTAATTAATATGTTATTTATTCCTATAAAAGTTCCATTTCATGATTATTCACAATCACCACATGGCGTTATATAATTATAATTCATAATTTTACCACCAGGCAGTGCTGAATTTCATATTAGTACCAAAAAAAGAACCGAAAAAATTTAGGTGTCGTTAGTTGTATTACACTAGCGCCGCCTGTGGCATGTACGCGAACTCGTCCACTTTCTTCTCTGGTACTCTGTGTTATAACCTACCACCAGGTGCAGCAGTGGCTGAATGAGAAGAAGAATCCGCTCGAGTGGGGGTGCAAGAAGATTGGCGAACACCTGAGACAAATTACAACAGCACGTCCTGCAGCTCCACAGGAATTACTTTCCCTCATAGTGTGCGCTTGCAAAGACGAATGAGTCCGTAACTGCGAGTGCAGAAAGAGTGGTCTAAACTGCTCAAGCATATGCAGTAGTTGCTCAGGTCTAGGATGGGATAACAGGGACAAGAACATCATAGACGAAGATATAGATGAGGAGGGTATTATGTTTGAAGAGGATGGTGCTATGTTTGAAGAGGACTGTACTTCATAATTTTTAATAAAATATGGTTGCAATATACAGCCAAAGATGCAAATTTTCTAAAGAAAAACCTCCAAAAACTGAAGGTTTGAAAATATTATGATTCAAAATAATATATTTATATATCTTAAATTATAATAAAGATAATATTTTTATATTTTAAAATCGTTTATGTTTGAATTATATTCATTCTTAATTCGGCATTGTACAGAGAAAGTTCAGAGGTGTATATGGCCTAGGCCTGTGGAAGCCTCATTTCCCTTAAGAAGTAGCGCCCCTTGAGAAGGTGGTGAGGTTGTCGTTCCTTCAAGGTCTTGTCACTAACATATCACCGGCCACTAATATCGCAATTTGTCTTTACAAAACAAAATCCTGTATAAAAAAATTAGTTTCATTTATCATAATGTCATATTTATTTTCCAAGAAATCAGAAAAATACGAAAAATGTCTACGTTTACAACCTTCGTAACTCTGAAACCGTTCACTTTATCAATATTATGCACAGGACCATTTTTGTTCGCAAGTTAATGTACATTATTTTTGTGCACGGTACGTTTTGCGCTAAACCGCATAGGTTTCGAAACATTTAAGAAAAACTGATAAAAACTACTAATCTACCGACTTCTCCCCCCCCCCCAAACCCGACCCTCAAAATTGTGTAACTTTTTACCAAACAATATGTGAACTGTATTGAACAATTTGGAGTTGGAGGGAAACTTTTATTTTGGATGTTGAGGTTTAGGTCTAATTGCATCGAACTAATAAATTTAATGAGTGGGTTTAAATTACTGGGTGTGTTCTCATTTAATTGCAGGTCATTGTTGGTCTGTTTAAGTATTGTTGGTCTGCACTGGAGGAATTGGAAATATTTAAACAGACGAATAATGATATGCTATTAAACGAGAAGACACCTAGTAATTAAAACCCACTCTTTAAATTTATAACGAACCAGCCAGTCTTACAGTTGAACCCAGCGGTTGCAGACGTACTTTCTACTGATGATGGGACTAGTACCGAAAGACCTACGGTAACTTCATGTTTCAACGGTTCAGGAGACGGACCTAAAAGGTAAATAATTTTATATTATAATTCTTGATTGTTAAACGGTAGTGTTTGAAACTCTTATTCGGGAGGTCCCTGATTCAAATGTCGAGGTTGACAAACCTATCTGAACTTTTCTTACTTTCCTCAATCTATCTATCTACCTACAGTATTTCTGCCCGAAGGCACTTCTTTCACAGCAATCATAACATTTTCATGCTATGCTTTGCAGCTTTACTAGGTAATTATAAGTGTAGTAGCTTCCCGTTGCTTTCCACACCGGTGAAGGATGATGATGATGATAAGGATGATGATGATTGCGATGGCCATATGATTTCGGGGACCGTTTGGGCCTTAAAGTTTTCCTGACATTTGTCTTACAGGTGAGGAAAAACCCCGATAAAAACCTCGCCCAGAAAAACTATCTGGAGCGGGGATCGAACCCGGGCCGGCTGCGTGACAAGGCAGCACGATACCTCGAGATCACAGCGGTGGACTTTTCTCAATCATCAAGACAAATTAATTTCTTTGCAGGAATTCATTTAATCGTTATCATTATATTATTTATCATAATTCCATTCCATTAACTTGGATTAACCTCTCACCTTGTAGGTATTTTATACATGTCGCACACTACCCCGGTTACGCTACCTGTCGGGAGAGGGATTCCAAACTATGGATCACATACATATTTTTTGATCGCACAAGAACATGAAGAACCTCCTCCGATAATACACAACATTAAGATGAAATACACCACTCACATACAAATTCATACTAAACATGGCGAATATGATAATGACGTCAGATGATGTTCGTTAAAGTTTAAAAAAGAACCACCCAGGGAACTTGTACCGATCGATTAACGAACCCAGTCCCGCTGCGTACAAGACTGCGAAGCTACCCCGATACCACAGCGGTGGACGTAATTAATACATTTCTACGGGAAACAAAACACTCGGCTTACAGTATCAAACAACAATGTTGAACCGTCCCATTACAATTGTTCATTTGCTTGTAATGGTCACAGAGCACAAATGTTCGTTCAACGAATAAATTGAGCAATACAAGATATATAACATTTTATTTTAGGAATGTATTTAAATCTTCAGGTTTTTAGCTTAGGGGTCGATAAATCTTGTTCAGATACCTTGTATTTAAGGCTTGAATTTTATTTTCTATTGTATGGACGACAATAGGCTACCTTCCGAAAGAAGCCTCTATCCTTTCAAGATTTAACGGCGGCTTTAAAATCCCTTCTACGGGTTTCGGACAGGAATACTAAATAGATTAGATATTTTATGCATCTGGATCGACTACAATTTACTCACCTTTCTCAGATATTAACTTATTTAACGCTAACTAGAACTTATAGAGGGAAAACATATATATATATATATACACACACAAACATCCGCCTGCCTGTTTGATCTGTATGGACTCAAAAACTACTTGACCGATTTAAATGGAGGTTTCCCCCCCATCATATAGCGAATTTTTATGGGAGCATTAACGTATATAACATTATTACCCTACGTACTATAGGGCCGAAGCTAAAAAAAAGCCATAAGGATATCAGTTCACTAAAAAGTCGCTTTTCGGACGTTTAAATTGCATAAGCTGCCTAAAACGTAACACAATTATACCAAATTAATTTACAAAGAATTGAATATCTCAAAAAATCTATAAAAGTCCATATGTCTATCTTTTACGGAAAATAAACAACCCATTTTTGTGGTCTTTCAGCCCATTGATACCAAGAAGATCGGAATGAGTAGATTTCCGGGCAACCGTAGCAGCGCACGGCGGGTATTCTTTTATGGATAACTAACATAACTAGTATTTTCTTTCAGCTCATTTATGCCAAGAAGATCGGGATAAGTAGATTCCCGGGCAACGCCGGGTATTCAGCACAGGGCATCTAAAAATAAATACGAAACAGTATAAATATGTAATTAATGCAGATGACATGGCATTGACCTCAACTTCGGATAATGACCTGCAGAAAGCCTTCAACCAATTAGTGGACTGGGCAAAAAAAAATGAACTGACTAAATGAAGAGAAAACAGTCTCCATGACCTTTAGAAAAGGGGGCAGACGAGGCATTTTCTACATTAGTGAAAAAATCAGTAACTAGCTTCGCGTATCTGGGAGTCACTTTCCGAAAACAGGAAAACGTATTTACACACCATGCAAATGACAGAGTAAATGCTGCAACAAGAGCCGTAAGCGACATTAAGTCAATAAGCAGACTCTCATTAGAAGCAACTCTACAACTTTTTGAACTTAAAATTGATTCCGTTGCAACATAAGGGTTAGAGAATATATGGATCCATTTAGATAAAAAGAGCCTAAAAAAATTGGAGAAACTAAAAGCCACATGCCTAAAAAGAATTCCCTGTCTCTCCAAATACACACCCTCGCGATGTGTATATGAACTCTCCAGAGAACCATTCTACATAGAAGGGCTGAGACTGAAGTTCCTACTACCAGTGACACCAGCTTACTAGGACCTTCAGCAAGAATTCCACGAGAAGAATCCTACATTACTGACGCCATGACAAACCGTAAGTGGACTCAGGGAGGATATGAATTGCGCCACACAGTGACCAGACTCGCTGTGCTTGGATTTCGCCACAAGCTGTGCAACAATCATAGATTCCACGAGCCCGGCCCAGACTGCGTGTGTGCAAGATGTGGCGAACAGTGCGAGAGATATCATACGCTAAACTGTAAGATGAGATCAGAATCGCTGGTGAAATTCTGCAGTGACTAAGAACAATCTTCTTTGCACTCTGTGCGCATTTCATATTTTATTAAATTATAATTAATGTTCTTTTTACTTATTCAAGTAAATATAAGAACAATTTTCATTTATTTAGGCGTAGCAGTGCACGCCGGGTATTTGCTATTATATTATTAAATGTTATGTTACTTGTCAGGGACAGTTTATTTTATTCAAAGCCTCAGGTTGTCATTTCGACATTTCTGGTGTTCACTACTGTCATTGTAACATACTTTTGAGATGAGGCGCCTGGATGCCGTGGGTTACGCTGTCCCGATGAGAATGTTAGTGGTGCGCTAGGAGAGTCCTTGATCCTAAACTTAAGGTGGATATGGTTTATGATAATGATGGTAACCATATGATTTTCGGTGACAGTTTGGGCCTTAAAGTTTCCTGACATTTACCTTACAGATGAGGAAACTCCGGAAAAATACCTCTTCCAGGGAACTTGTCCCGACCGAGACTAGAACTCGTGCCAGCTACGTGACAAGGCAGCACGCTACTTCGAGACCACAGCGGTGGACTTATCAGGGACAGTTCTTGATACAATTCAAGATCACTTATACATGTTACAGTGAAAGTGTGGGCAATGACGAAACAGTAATACGCGCATTTCCCGCCAATTTGGCAGTACACATGCGCTACTCGAGCCAAGTTTGGTTGGTGACGTAACAGTAAACTCCCACATCCAGTAGTGCAACAACAATAACAACACAATTGTGCACTATATCCAGCAATGCATATATTTTCATTCTATGAAATTCATAATGATAATCTAATTTCTACGTTCATCATTAGAAAAGAATCAACCATTTTCATATCATTCACAAAGACACAAATGTTATAATAGTCACAACATGTGTATTTATAACAATAATAATGATAATAATAATAATAATAATAATAATAATTTATTTAAGCTGGAAGAGGTAAGGCTATAAGGCTCCTCTTCCATTAAACCAGCAAATATTAAATCATTAAAAATTACATAATTCTTACAATGTTAAAATATGAAATGTAGACTACAAAAAAGACAATGCAGATGTGGTCTAATATTAGGTAACACTAACAAAACATGGAATAAAATGAAACGGAAATGAGTACCAGACGCTTGTTCTGGGGGTAAAGGCGGCCGTCACGCAGGGCTGACAACCCGGCTGACATAAAGTGCCGATTATCTAGAAAAAGTGGGAGCCTTAATATCCTACTACCCCAAGGGCCTCCGGGCCTGTTGTGGGATCACTTTACTTTACTATATACAAAATGCTGAATACGGTTGTTATGCATTTAGTATTTGCATTGTGTTGAATGTAAGATATTAGTTCATTTGGATTTAAATAATGATACTGCTGACATGACAGGGAAGTGAGTTCCAGGCTCTAGTCATTGATATTGTGTGAGATTCAGAGTATAAACCTGTCCTGTGCTGTGGTATAGACAGTAAAGGAGTATCTTGTGATCATGTTGCTAAATTGTGATTAGCCGATAAATTTATGTCATGTTCATACCATTAGCAAATATAACTTACTGTTAAATTAGTAAATGTCAGCTGTTCTTAGCATTTTATTACTTACTTACTCACTGGCACTATCGAACCCGAAGGTTCATGGCCGCGCGGACATAAGCTCTCCATACATCCCTATCCTGAGCCAATGCTTTCCAATCATTCCCTGTATAATCTGCTTCCCTCAAATCATAGTTAATGTTGTTCTCCCACCTCATTCTTGGCCTACCAACTGGGCGTTTTCCCTCTGGCTTTCCTACAAGAAGCTTCCATGCACGTCTTTCATTCCCCATACGCGCAACATGTCCTGCCTATCGCAATCTACGAGACTTAACTTTTCTTATTATATCTGGCTTCCTATAAAGACCATGTAGTTCATTGTTATATAGTCTTCTCCATTCACCTGTCTGTTCATCTCTCTTTGGTTCAAAAATTTTCCTAAGAACTTTATTCTCAAATACTCGTAATCTCCTTTCCTCCCTTAAAGTAAGAGCCCATGTTTCGCACCCATATAATATAACTGGTAGAATAATAGTTTTATATATTTTCAGCTTAACGTTTTTTGAAAGGAGTTGGGACATCAAAAGTCTCTGCAATGCATAATAGCACGCATTTCCAGAATTGAGCCTATGTTTAATTTCTTTGTGCATCTCATTCCTATTTGTGATTATTGTTCCTAGGTATTTGAATTCAGCCACAGCATTTTATTAAGTACACGAAAATCATTTATACTTTAAATAGTTCATGATTAAAAGTATATTACATTCTTGTTCATAACCAACTAACTCACTAGCACTATCGAACCCGTAGGTTCATAGCCGCGCGCACATAAGCTCTTAACTCATGCCTATCCAGAGCTAATGTTTTCCAATCATGCCCTGTATAATGCACCATATAATCTACCACAAATCACGGTTAATGTTATTCTCCCACTTCATTCTTGGGTTACCAACTGGGCGTCTTCCTCTGGTTTTCCTACAAGAAACTTCCATGTCCCTCTTTCATTTCCCATTCGTGTATAGTATTAACAAATAGAAAACTTGATTGAATTAGGTTATATCATAAGATTCACAAAGAAGACCTACAACCTAATGTGATTATTTTCTTGAAATTTGATATTATTTACATTCAGAATCAAACAAACACTGCTTAAATTATTTTATTCAAAAGTTAAGTAGTTTTAATTGAAAGTGCTGTGGTCTCGAGGTAGCGTGCTACCTTGTCACGCAGCGGGCCCAGGTATCCCGGCAGCGATAACCTTCCTGCGTGAGGTTTTTCCTCACCTGTAATACAAAAGTCAGGAAGCCTTGAAGCCCAAACGGTCGCCTAACATCATCTGCCCATCATTATCACCATCCTCATACCCGGTGTGGAAAGCAACGGGAAGCTACCACACTACAATTCCCTAGTAAAGCTGCAAAACATAACATAAAAAAACTGTGATTGCAGTGAAGGATCATCCAAGTACGGAACACTATAAAAAACTAAAAATACATAGTATTATTTTATTTTTCTATGCTTCCATTAATAACATTCTTGATTAAATGTTTCTGAACTATTAATTTACCGGTAAGACGATTATTTCTGCGTTGTATGTAATTCCAGACGCAACAATCGCGGCATATGCAAATCCATCAAGTTGAAACGCAAACTAAAACAAACTGCAGGCAACGCGAGAATAACATTAATTTAAACGTTTTAATATTATTCGTGTACGTAAGGCGTATTTGGCCTGACCCTTATCATTAACAGATCCTAAAATATAGGAGTTTCATCTCATCTCATCCTCCGACCCGACCGTGAGTTGGACATGATTTCTGGATATTTATTTTTTAATGTCATTTGTCATTAACTTCAGAGACTCTAGATTATTTGACAGACGACATCCAGCTTCATGTTAAAAAGGAGTTTACTGTTCTGTTGACAACAGTTGTACAGTATTTTTACCCTGCGTACTGGTGAAAATGATGATTTTAAAATTAAAAGAGCTGTTTTTGTAAACTGAAAACTCCTCTCAAAAAAGTTATACTGAAAACATTTTATACTCCCAGTTATATTGTATGGATGCGAAACATCGACTCATTTTATAGGAGAAAAGGACATTACGAGTATTTGAGGATAAAGTTCTTCGGAAAATGTTTGTACCAAAGAGAGATGAACTGACAGATATGTGTGTGTTTTCTAATGACATCCACTGCACTTTGCGTGCTTTGGGTTCCGCTGATAGATGGCGTTAATGTAGTATTATTTTGAATTAACGCGCACCAATTCGGCATACTACTTAACGTAGATGACGTACGGTATACTTGAATTGCGTACTCCAAATGTAGAAGGAGTGTATTTTTGTGTAGTTTAAGGTATGTTATATGGAGGATGATGATGATCAGAGTCCGGAAGTTTAGGCATTATATATAATTAAAATAGGCAAGAAAAAAGGCATTATAAATAGCTAAAATAGGTAAAAAAAAAGGTGTTTAAAATCACATTTTGCATGTGAGTACAATCAGTACAAAATAAGTGGATCCAAAAGTATTAACGAAATTTTGCACTTTGCTGCATAAAGGAATACTGAATGCTAGCTACAACAACGTCGCAGTGAAAACTGAAAGAAAAGTAAAATTACACCCGCACTCATTGTTGCTTTTCAAATAAACACAAATGACAATTAAAACGCTTTCTATTATTTATACATTTTTTGCACAGCAGCACTTATTGTTGCAAAGAGAACCCATCCATAGTAATTCTGCCCGAAGGCAGGTCCTTCACTACAATCATAGCATTTTCATGCTATGCTTGCAGCTTTACTAGGGAATTGTGTAGGTGTGGTAGCTTCCCGTTGCTTTCCACACCGGTGAAGGATGATGATGATAATGATAATGGTAAGGATGATAATGATAAGGATGATGGCCATATGATTTCGGGGACCGTTTGGGCCTTAAAGTTTTCCTGACATTTGTCTTACAGGTGAGGAAAAACCCCGATAAAAACCTCACTCAGAAAAACTGCCCCGACCGGGGATCGAACCCGGGCCCGCTGCGTGACAAGGCAGCACGCTACCTCGAGACCACAGCGGTGGACAATATTATGAATTGACTGAAAGACAATAATAAACATTCGGTGAAGTCACTTTCATTGCAACGCTTATGGAAATAAAATATACCTATATGCAAGTTTTAATAATAAATTAATAAATAATAGAAAACTAATTAAATAAAGGCAACAAGAAGCATTTATTTCTTAAATTAGGCATTTATATTTAAAAATACAGAAAAAGGCAACATAAAACTGTGACATTTGAATCAGAAAGGTACAATTCGTACAGATTCACTTTCAAATTGAAGATAGATTTGACGCATTTAAAAAGGCGTTCTGCCAAATTTCCGGTCATTGATAGAGAGAAGGCAGAAAGCGAAACACAGTGCCACTACGTAGATTACTCCTATCAAAAAGCACTAAGGTGGCCGCCGGGCCTAACGTTCCCATCCGACGGACTATCAACAGAACTACTTGCCTTCTCAACATAGATCTGTGCACTGCGCAGGTATTTTCAATTTAATATAGAAATGTGGTGCAAAATCTAGCGATTACAAATTTTACATCACCATCCCTCGTGACCAGGAGATTGATTTTTTAAATTAAATTGTGTAACTCACTAGCATTATCGAACCTGTAAGTTTATGGGGCCGCGCGAACATAAGCTCTCCATACATCTATATCCTGAGCTGTTTTCCAATAATCCCCTGTGTAATTTACCTCCCACAATTGGTTAATATTACACTCCAATTTCGTTCTTGACCTACCTACTGGGCGCTTTCCCTCTGATTTTTCTTCAATGCCCCTCTTTGATTCCCCATTCGTTTCATATGTCCTGATCGACCCCGTCTACGAGACTTAACTGTTCTTATTACATGTGATTTCCTATGCAGATCACGTAGCTATCGCTTTTTCATTCAACCGTGTGTTCAGCTCTCTTTGATGGAAACATTTTCCTAAGAACTTTTACAATTTAAAATTTCAAACCCGCCGGGTATCGAACACGGATCCGTTAGAGAGGAAGCAGGCATACTATCGCCCAGTCTATCACAGCGATGCAGGGAAAGTAGTGTAAGAAAAAACCTGTTTTACAACTATTTAATTTTATCAGCTAGCGAATCTAGCATCTTGCAACTGTTTCTTAGCCATTAAAAAGATGGAGAGAAGATTCCCAGATCTTACTAAAAAAATATTAGAATGAGTAATGATATATATATATATATATACAATTGGCATGTTTTGGAAGGAAGAAGAAAGAAAGATGCGTCCATGAGTGCATCAAGGTCATTAAATGCACTTCCTTAGCAATTTGTCAGAGATTCTGTTTTGTTATTCCGTTGAGTTTCTGCATTTCCATAAACAAAAACTTCCTTATTGCTGCATCATCGCCACAAATTACTGTCGAGAGGTCAGCACTCCACAATATTCCCACAGTTTACTCGTTCTAACAGTTATTTCAATACAAAAACTTTTTCCGAACAGGATTGCATTAACAAAAATAAAACAGTAAATAATAATAATAATAACAATAATAATAATAATAATAGTTCACTCATTTTGAGAATTTTCATCATTGAGGGTTTTCTCCAACCAATCTTAATAATTAACATGAATTTTAAAAAATACATAAATCACTACGGACTTCAGACTACCAGTTTCCAACAAACATTCACAAATTTCCCTTAATTAAAGTTCTCCATCGTTCTCTGTCCTCTGTGTCTTCGTCTGTTACACCGAATTTCCTCACTGATTTTTAATGTTAATAATAATGTTTGAATGTTTGAATAATAATAATAAGAATAATAATAATAATAATATTTGATTATTATTATTATTATTTTATTCCGGCTTTTACAATGAATATACATTTTTTTCCGGTACCCATGTTCACAGTTAACTACACATTTGTATTAACACATTTTTCCATTCCTGTCTGTTCATCCATATATCTTCTTCTATTTCCCATTCCCTCTTAGCTTCATTGATTCCCTGAATCCACGTAATAGTTGGCCTACCCTTCTTTTTCCTTCCCTGTGGTTCCCAATCCATGATTATCTTAGGTAGTCTTCCTTCTTCCATTCTTCTAATGTGTCCGTACCAATTTAAGTGTTTGGATTAGTACGGATACATTTGAATTATTATTAATATTATTATTATTATTATTATTATTATTATTATTATTAACACAAATTAACAAACTTAACACAAACTTAATATCGCATTAATCAAAATTAACGTCTTCTTCTTCTTCATCATCCACACAAGTCTTAGGCCCAGAGACCTTTTACGATCTCACTGGTGAATTTTGTATCCAGCGCTTCCTTGGTCCTAAATTCTTCCTTTCCCTTTGGAAAATCTATCTGAATGCACCGTACTCTGGTATCTCTCTGGACTAGTGAAGGTATCATTACTGAATTTATTATTCCAACGGTTTTATTGAAATTAACAATTTAATTGAATATGTCTACTTCAACCAAATATGTTAATTTATATCCAAGAAACGTAAAATAATTTACCATTTCCATTATTTTTCAATCTACACAAATCTACCCAAATTATAACATCACATATTACATGGGCTACTTTTAATTGTACAACTTTCCATGTAATGTGTTTATTATTAACTAACTAAGTAATAGGCCTACACTGGAAATATCGAATCTGTAGGTTCATACTTGCGCGAATATAAGCTCTCCATACATTCCGATCGTGAGATAATGTTTTCCAAATCTTCCCCTATATAATTTACATCCCTCAAATCATGGTAAATGATATTTTCCTACCTCAATATTGGCCTACCTACCGTGAATTTCCCCTCTTGTTTTCTTACAAATAGCTTTATTATTATTATTATTATTATTATTATTATTATTAATTATTATTATTATTATTATTGTTATTATTATTATTATTTAAATATATAGGTTTTTAGCATTGTTAGTTTTTGTGACGAACAGGGAGCTGGCCTGATGTATTAACCCCCGACCTGGAGAACCAGGTGATTTTTGGTCAAGGTTTTCTTCCTCTAGCCTTTATCAAACCAATGACGAACTGTAAGGCAGCAGTATCTGTACCCTAGATAGGAGGCCCTCACAGGGTACTATCAGCCGGGCGTACTGAACATGAATATTATATATTCAATAGTAGGCGTAGTAGATATTCAATATAAGATGTAAACAATTAAATTGGTATGGGTACGTACAACGAATACAAGAAGAAAGGTTACCCAGGAAAACATTGGAATGGTGTCCACCTGGAGGAAGAAGGAAAGGAAAAGCTCGAAACTCGTGGATGCAAGAAATAGAAACAGAAATGAGAACAAGAGGACTGGATGACATCAAATGGATGGATAGAGGCGAGTGGAGAAGAAAATAAAACTTTAGGCACAGAAAGATGTGTAAACATATAAAATCTGTAGGCCTATATTAATAAATAAATAATAATAACAATAATAATAATAATAATAATTATTATTATCATTATTATTATTACTATTATTAATTGTAATTACTTACTCACTGGCACTATCGAACCCATAGGTTCATGACCGCCCGGACATAAGCTCTCCATACATCCCTATCCTGAGCTAATGTTTTCCAATCATTCTCCGTATAACCTACTTCCCTCAAATCATGGTTAATGTTATTCTTCCATCTCATTCTTGATCTACCAACTGGGCGTATTCCCTCTGGTTTTTCTACAAGAAGCTTCCATGCACGTATTTCGTTCCCCATTCGTGCCACACGTCCTGCCCATCGCAGTCTATGAGACTAAACTGTTCTTATTATATCTGGCTTCCTATAAAGACCATGTAGTTCACTGTTATGTAGTCTTCTCCATTCACCTGTCTGTTCGTCTCTCTTTGGTCCAGAAATTTTGCGAAGAACTTTATTCTCAAATACTCGTAATCATATTTCCTCCCTTAAGGTAAGAGTCCATGTTTCGCATCCATATAATATAACTGGTAGAATAATAGTTTTATGTATTTTCAGTTTGTTTTTTGAAAGAAGTTGGGATGTCAAGAGTCCCTGTTATGCATAATAATGCGTATTTCCAGAATTGAGCCTATGTTTAATTTCTTTGTGCATCTCATTCCTATTTGTGATTATTGTTCCTTACTTACTCACTGGCAATATCGAACCCGTAGGTTCATGGCCGCGCGGACATAAGCCCTCCATACATCCCTATCCTGAGCTAATGCTTTCCAATCATTCCCTGTATAATCTACTCCCCTCAAATCATAGTTAATGTTATTCTTCTTTGGCATGGGTTCCCTGAAGTAGTCCCCGCCCGGAGAATCGAATGGGGGACTATTTGACCTCCGGAAAATTTTACCCCAGTTGAACCCATGTCCGCATTTCTTGACAGTTGTATTTTTACGGTGAAAGATCGTCACTCTTTCTACCAAGGTACTTTTTTCGTCTGGCTTATCACCTTTGACCAGTCCGGCATGGGTAACCCTATCGGCAGCAATGCTACCACCGGCATAGCTCTCAGCAATATATATATATATATATATATATATATATATATTGTTCCTAGCTATTTGAATTCAGCCACTTCCTCAAAATTTCCCTCATTTGTCATTAGCTGTCCACCGTTATATAATGTAGGCCTATTTCTACGTGTGACCATTAATTAATAATATAATTAGCATTATTGTTATTTGAAATAGGCTATGTTAAATTTAATATTAATTTAAGTTATATAACATTATATTTATAGATTTATTGCAGTTAGTTTATGTCTTTTTTACTCATTTTATTGGCTAATTAACTAATTATACCTAATTAATACAGAATAATGCATAGCGTCATTTGAAACGTTTTGGAAATCAGTCTACCGCCTGTGATCTCGAGGTAACGTTCTGTCTTATTAAGCAGCGAGTACAAGTTCGATCCCCGGACGGGACAAGTTTTCTGGGCGAGGTTTTTTTTCGGGGTTTTTCCTCGCCTGTAAGACAAATGTCAGGAAACGTTAAGGTCCAAACGTTTAGCGAACATCATCTGGCTTTCATTATCATATTCACCTCATTAGATTAAGTTTAGGATTTGGGTCTCTCCTGGCGCATCATTAAATTATCACCCATCATACAATTGGGGTAGCGTAACTCCGCATTCCAGGCGCCTCAACTTCAGAAGTGGGTTACAATAGCCAATGCCAGGAGAAAATATCAGAAATGTCGAAATGACGAACTGGTGCTTTTAATAAAAAGTCTGGGAAATTATATAGAATTCTAAGCCGAACATCTGTCTCGTGTAATAAATTTTATAGACCGTCCGTGTTGCCGCTAGGGTCGCAAATAAGGTGAATCGGTTAATGGACTGGAAACGCACACAGTCCGTAATATGTACTTGATACCCTGAAGAATGTTCACTAGCAACCGGGCAAGAACTATGATTTGAACTACACATTATGAACTGTATTGATAAGATGTTGCTCGATGTTATTCTAACGAATCTCCTTTTGTGAGGGAATATTGTATGGGCCTCGTGCTTACATCAAAGTCCCTAAGTAAAACGTCAACTGTTGTATTCAGTAGGCGGATAAACATTCAACGTAGGAGAAAATGCAATTTGATACATAAAATAGTTTTTTCTTAGTAAACCTACTTTACAATTGTTGATTTATTGCTAGGATAAGGTATATCTCAATTGTTTTCATAATACCTCCGCGGGTATATTTTTTTTTTCAAAAACCCCGCCTCTGTATTAAATTTACCATGCATACAAAATCATTAATTGCAGCAATGAAACATTTCCAATTAACAAAATGAACTTTTTAACACATTTTACTCTACATGGGGACTGAAATAGAAATTATTATTTTTTTAATTTTCCTGTGAAACACATATTAGGGGAAAAACTACAAATTCACCATTTGTAATATTCAAACCACAACTTTCACTTATAGATACTCCTTGTACACAAACAGCTTCTCTTGCCAATTCACAAATTTCTTCTGAAACATTAAATTATCCTTTCATTTTGAATGTAATATTAAATAAACAAACTCCCTAAATACAAGTCCCTTAGCAACAAAATTAATTGTTGGATATAAAAAAAAGCGACGATCAAATAATTTCCTTGTGTACACTTCATGTTTTAATAACCATTTCTTTAATTTTCGTTATAAAATATTAAGGCATAAACTTATGTATGCACAAAGAATATTACTAGTTATTTTATCCTCGTACAACTTAGTATGGGTAATAATAATAATAATAATAATAATAATAATAATAATAATAATAATAATAATAATA
The DNA here is from genome assembly GCA_030220185.1 of Diploptera punctata. Lineage (NCBI taxonomy): Eukaryota > Metazoa > Arthropoda > Insecta > Blattodea > Blaberidae > Diploptera > Diploptera punctata. The sequence goes on from JASPKZ010000795.1 coordinate 117,731, forward strand.
ATAATAATAATAATTAACAAACTTTCCACAACCTTAATATCGCATTATATCACAATTAATTTCTTCTGCTTCTTCTCCTTCAACATCATCATCAACATCCATACAGGTCTTAGGCCCAGAGACCTTTTACGATCTCACTGGTGAATTTTGTATCCATTGCTTTCTTGGTCCTAAACTCTTCCCTTCCCTTTGGAAAATCTATCTGAATGCGTTCATCGCAAATGGTTCATCCAGTTCTTCTGGCATTCATGTATGTATATAGATTATAACAATCGGTGACACTTTATATTCTAACAAAACACACTATCAAAACATAAAAGCCCACATCACTCTTTCCGCAATAAATACATTTCATTAAATATACTGAATATACAACACATACTAAAATACAGTGAACGTAGATAATCCATCCATAGTAATTCTGCCCGAAGGCAGGTCCTTCACTGCAAGCATAGCATTTTCATGCTATGCTTGCAGCTTTACTAGGGAATTGTGTAGGTGTGGTAGCTTCCCGTTGCTTTCCACACCGGTGAAGGATGATGATGATAATGACAATGGTAAGGATGATAATGATAAGGATGATGGCCATATGATTTCGGGGACCGTTTGGGCCTTAAAGTTTTCCTGACATTTGTCTTAGAGGTGAGGAAAAACCCCGATAAAAACCTCACCAAGAAAAACTGCCCCGACCGGGGATCGAACCCGGGCCCGCTGCGTGACAAGGCAGCACGCTACCTCGAGACAACAGCGGTGGACAATGTAGATAAAATATTGTAGATAACATGTTACAAAACTGTTAAGCAACTCGCTGCTCTCAGAATACCCTCGTTACTAAACCTCTGCTTTTGTAATTGTCGTCTAAATAACTATTTGCACAATTCTGTATAATGATATACTCTAGTGTTCTGCCCCAGGGCAGGTCTTTCACTGCAATCATAGCATTTTCATGCTATGCTTTGCAGCTTTACTAGGGAATTGTTTTCCACACCGGTGAAACATGATTGATGATGATGATGATGGACACATGGTTTTCGGGGAACTTTTGGGCCTTAAAGTTACCTGACGTTTGTCTATCAGGTGAGGAAACATCCCCGAAGAAAACCTCACTCAGGAAGGTTGTCCCGACTGGGAATTGAACCCTAGCCCGCTGCGTGACAAGGCAGCACGCTACCTCGAGATCACAGCGGTGGCCCTATATAACTATATTTTCCTAAATATGTGGAAAAAAAAAACATCCAAAATGTTGTGGTTTAAAATCAATATATACAAGTTAATTTTACAATGTGGTAAAACATATTTAATATTAATCCAGCTCCTTTAAAGAACTTGTTGCTATCTGTATGGAGTTGGATTGGAAAGACGGAATGAGAAAACAGGTGACGTAAGTTGAATTGGACAAATGTCTTGTTTAAGGTGTGTAATATTAGACGTAACCTATATATTAATACAAAATTATCTGTTCTTAGGGGTGAGCATCGCAGCGCTCCAGCCCAGCCCGAACTCGCCAATCTCAACTATTACGGTGGTGCAGGAGGTAACGTGCTAGTCTACCATCCAACACTGGGATTCACTCCTTCAAAAACGTCTGGACAAATTGAAAGCTTGAAAGATGACCAAGAGGGCAGCGGTGCAGGTGGTGGCGGAGATGGAGGGGGTAGCGACAGTGTCACTGTTCCGCTTCCGCCACCAGGTCAGAAAATACTTAAGTTTTAAATACCAACATCACTTTAATCACAATTAACATTAATTATCTCTCTAGAAACTAAATTGCCCAATATTGCGTGTTTGGAACACCACATGATCGCTGTGTCGTAGTCCATAGAGTCGCTATCTTCCACTTCGGCGGCCCGGGTTCCTTTCCCAGCGGGGTAGGGGATTTTAAATCTACATCTTGGGAAAGGGTGTATGTCATGTCCTTGTGTTTATAATGTGAATAAGGAAATTTATTGTTCAATCTTCCCATCTAATTCTATTTAATTAGATTGAAACATTATAGAATACATTTCTGAATTTAATTACCTCGGCCAGCTAATATCTGATATAAGAAATAACACAGGGATAAAGTTACAAAAATACAATGCAATAAATTGAGCCATAAAAATACATGTTGGTAAACAGATGCCAACTGAAACCAAACTGAGATTACACAATATAACTGCACAATCAGGACTGAAATATAGCAACGAAAATTTGATATTAAATTATAAATTAAATACAAATTTCAAGCGGCACATGTGAGATTACGTCCTCTCCTAGGTTTGATAAAAATGGACAAGCAAAGAAACACAAATACTCGTATACGCCGTAAATTAAAAGTTGAAATTCAGAATTATCTAAGCAATTAGTTACATGTTCAAAGAATGGATCCATCTCTCCTCGAGATAAAGGGAGACCAACATTAGGATGAACTGACCAACCATATCTTCAGATCGCATAGGAACAGGCTAAAAAATCTAAAACCTAAATAAATTCATGACGAATATAACTTTTCTTAATCCTTCTGATTGTATTATTAATTTTTTTCTTTTTTTTTTATTCTTTCTTCCTTTTTGTTAAACACTGTTTTCCTTCTTGTTTTACCTTTTTGTTAACTTTCAGTTATTCTCACATATACACAGATGGACAAGATACACACCCAGACCCAAGGTGGAGATTAAAAATCCCCAAACCCGCCGGGATTGAAACCCGGGTCGCCGGAATGGAAAGTAGGGACGCTACCGACTGCGCTACAGCGACGGACTTTTTCTTTGTCGTTTTCTTTTGTTTACACTGTTCTTCCTTTTTGTTTTAACTTTGTTAACCTTTTTATTTTATTCACACATACAAACACAAGACAGGACACACACCCAGACCCAAGGTGGAGATTTAAAATCCCCTACCCCGGGTCGCCGGAGTGGAAGGTAGGGGCTCTACCAACTACGCCACGGCGACTGACATCATAGATCGCAGTTCTTGTATTATTGATTGTAGTTAACATCTACCTGGACTCTTACTTTAAGGGAGGAAAGGAGATTACGAGTATTTGAGAATAAAGTTCTTAGGAAAATTTTTGGACCAAAGAGAGATGAACAGACAGGTGAATGGAGAAGACTTACATAACAATGAACTACATGGTATTTATTGGAAGCCAGATATAATAAGAACAGTTAAGTCTCGTAGACTGCGATGGGCAGGACATGTTGCGCGTATGGGGAATGAAAGACGTGCATGGAAGCTTCTTGTAGGAAAGCCAGAGGGAAAACGCCCAGTTGGTAGGCCAAGAATGAGGTGGGAGAACAACATTAACTATGATTTGAGGGAAGCAGATTATACAGGGAATGATTGGAAAGCATTGGCTCAGGATAGGGATGTATGGAGAGCTTATGTCCGCGCGGCCATGAACCTTCGGGTTCGATAGTGCCAGTGAGTAAGTAAGTAAGTAAGTAAGTAAGTTAACATCTACCTAATTATTTGACTTCTTTATCAAAAGATACACTAACTCATGGCTGTCTATTTTAGATATATTTAATTATCGCCGTCTCCTGTCTATATATAAAGAATTGAAATGAGAAAAACTATGATCTACACGGATATAAATAAAAGTGCGAGTAAAAGACTTAAATTAAATCTTAATCACGTGTAAATCTTTAGATTAATTTATTTAGCTGGCTTCACAATGTTTCACAATATCTTCTTGCGCCCACTCCGTTCTCTTCCACAGCTCCATCGTCCATACTTTTTCCCTCATTCTGCTCTAAACACCAACAACCCACATTAGTTTTGGCCGTCTTCTTCTTCTTGTATCAAGTGGCACCCATTCTAGTCATTTTCTTAGGAATCTGTCTTCTTTCATTATTTTTGCATGTCCATAGTCTGTTTGTTTTTTTTTATGAAATCCACAATTATTGAAGTTTATAAACATTCATCTTTTGTTTAATTACACTGTATCTTATTTTATGTATTCTAGAAATTGAAGCTGAACACTTCTAAAAATACATATCTGCAGAATTGAATAGACTTACTCTTCTAGATTTTAATCCCGATGCTTCTGCACTGTATGTTATTGTATTTCTTATTATTGTATTAAAATGTTTGTTTTTGTTTTAGAACGTTTATTCTGATCCAATAAAACAGCATTTAATTTTGATATTGCAGATTTTCCCTTATTTGTCCTGTCATTAATCTTTAGATTAATAATACTGTATCACTGCTCTGAATCAATTTATATAATTTTAACTTTCTTCATGTAATTTCAGCCATATATGGGCTAGCTTACTGAACTTGAGAATTCATACAGGAATCGTTCCCTACATTCTTCATTCAAATGAACTAATTATTAACAGGTTGTTCTATCCTATTGAACTACCAAAATTTCTCAACAGTTTCAAGAAAGTATTATTGCTATTATTTATAAATTAAATAAAAGGATGAAAGTCTAATGCACTATTATTTTTACAGGAGCTTCTATAGCGGAAGTGCGTCCAGTAGCGCTGTCTATCGCGGGTATTGGTGGAGTTGCCGCAGCTAAACCAACTGGAACAGCAGTAGTAGGTACAGGAGGTCTAGCAATAGCAAGGCCCATAGCCACTGCAATAGCAGGTGTACCACCAGGTGTAGTATTGGGTCCTGGACCTGAGGGTCCTGCACAGAACGAAGTAAGGACCGCCAAACACGCATATCAGCTAGTCGGACCAAGTAAACAGCCCATAAACAAGTATGGGCTGGTGCCCATGGCTAGAACAATACCTGTATCATACATCAACTCTGTTCATCAGCCGCTAGTGTTATATCCTGTCGCTTATTACTAGCGTTCCAATGTATATTGTAAACCGCTTAATATAATCACCTTTTTATAAATCATCATGAAAATATTTTTAAAATGGATATATCCTGGAATCTATCACTCCTATATGCCGTTCTTGTTTACGTTTAAAGACAGGTGGTACACCCTTTCTCCGCTATGTTATTATGGCTATATTTAGGAACACATTACTAGAAAAGTACTGCATATATTTTATGCATTCCAGCTTTTTGTTCCTTTTAACTCTTTTCTTGAAAAAAGTTACAATTATTTTTGCAAACATAATTTTCATTTTTTTTTACTTTAAATTTATTACTTTATCTATATTCATTTATACAAAATATTTAAACTGTGTAATCTTTACATATTCTTCTTCTTTCTTAGCACTACGGACTTTTCAGTTTGACCTTGAGATAAATACCCATTATTGTCTATCCAATGCGTTCTTTCTCCGTCTGTTAACTCCCATCAACCTCAAGAGATCCTCCACATCATCCAGCCATCGAAACTTCGGTCTTCCTCTCTTTTTTACTCTGATTTCTTATTCAATATGTTTGGATTATTCTTGTGTTTTCCATTCTCAAAACATGACCAAACCATTCCAATCTACGTAATTTCACAGTTGCTACTATATCTAATGAATTAAACAATGTATATAACTCGTAGTTCATTTTAATTCTCCAAAGTCCATTTTGACATGTTTGTCCATAATTTTTTCTTAAAATCTTCCGCTCCAAATTTCAGAGTCCTTCTATTTTACTGTCAAAGTTCATACAATACTCTACATATGCTATATTATAAATCATAATAAAAATATCGTGTACCTAGGAGCAATAAGATGTCTCATTGAGTCGGTATGTTGACCGCATGCCATTCATGACATCTATGGACAAACAAGGGAATTCAATTAACTTGGTCTAGTAACTTCTAACAAAGGAATGACTAGGGCTCATCATGGGGCTACGCCATTTATATATTATGGACAGAAGGAATAGTTTATGAGTAACATGTACGTCAACATTAAATATATGTGTGTGTGTGTGTGTGTGTGTGTGTGTGTGTGTATGAATAAAAAATCACAACTTTTTTCTGGAAAGGAATTCAAAGCTACAAAAAGCACGGAACGGGGAAAACAAAACATATGCAGTTATATGTTTACAAGTTTCATAAGCCTAGTGAATGTGTTCCTTCCTATATGTATTTAAAATAACATTATGGAGATGGAGTTACCCCCTGCCCCTAAGTATTGAAGCTGAGCTAACCCAATCTCTAATCAAAGTGGTTAACAGTTCCATAAGGGTATCTTTAGCATGTCAGTGTATACAATAACATTAACTCACAGCGGCGTCCATTCTAAGAAATTACTTTAATTTTTCATAACATTTAAAATGGAACATCGGTCACAAATTTGAACAATCGAGTGGCGGCAAGAACCTACATTTAAAAATTACAATGGTTCGAATTATTTTCCAAAAGGGGAAAAAATAAATACCTATACTTAGAAATAAAATGTATATACTATATTTCTTTTTTTTAAGTAAAACTAAAGTTGTATTTGTTTGATCTTGAAATCCCTGTGAGGCCATAGGTTACTTCTTAATGTATTCCTATATCCTATAACAATGATGATACTATTTATAAATTATTTATTCTAAGTCTCAAGTTTCCATAAGTGTCGCACATTTTAAAATATCTTACACAGATTCTACTCTCATTTTACTTTCACGGATTAATTATTTTTTTAATATCAACTATCACTTAAAACATATTTTAAATATTTTAAAAATATTTTTCCATTATATTTTAATGGATTATTGAACTGTACGTAACGGTTTGATGTAGCAACCATATTGTTTTTCCAGCCATTTTATTTATTCGTTCGAATGTAGCCAACATATGCTCAGAATTTCAGAACTTATTATTCACACTACCTATTTTTTGGGTGTTGCGTTAAATGTCATTCTATTTCATACTTTTACGGGTCAGAGCACATAAATTGCGTTAAGTTAGCTTTTAGGTTATTTGATGCCTAAAAATGCTTTATATTAAATTATACAAAAATCGTTGTGTATTTTGTTAACTTTCCATGAATAAAAATTGTATCCACTTTCATCTATTGGCGCATGCGCGTGTAGTCTGCCTCGTACTTGCGGGAAAAAAATTAGCGACGCTTAATGGAAAATTTATCCTTCACTAATATTGGTTAATGCACTATTATAGTATACAATAATATATTCCGTTTGAATAATATTACATTACATAATTTATAAGAAACTCTGTAGTTCGTAATATTCTATTGTGGATATTTTTATATAAAACATAATATTATGGAGAGATTTTCAATCACTTAAAAGAATTGTAAAATTTTGGTAAATATAAATATGCATTATTTACCTACACAATATCAACTTCAATATCGTAATATATACATAAATGCCAAATACTTAATTGTAAATGTTATAATATTGATGCCTATATCTTCATTTGTTCAATTTTAATAATAATGACCATACAATACTCTTCTTGGACTATACGATGTTCTAGCTGAAATTTGACGCAACAGTAATTAAATGAGGTTATTTCAGTCGTTTTTTATTATTAGGTAAATTATTGTTGCATTTGTTTACCTTCAGTTTTTAATTAGAGCATTGTTAGTCTAAGTTCAACACATTACTGCTTATTTATTATCTCGCTTTATTGTTGTAAAACTACCTCCATTAAAATGCATATATGCATTTGTTTATGTGACTTAAAATAAAAACATTAAAATATATTAAATTATTAAAATATAATTTGTCAGTTTAATAACTGGTCTCCTGTAAATTACATCCAGTGGTTTTAGTATTTCCTCCACTGATTGCACATTTATGAAGAAAAGCATGACTAAATCCGGGAAAGTCAGGTAAGTACCCATATCTTAGAAATATATTAAAAGTCTCGAACAATATAACGTCGCGTCGGCCAGAGATCAAAACCTCGTAACTCCATTCAAGAGTAAAATCTTGATTTTTGCATTATTCATTATGCAATGGCATTGTCAGTGTGCTACTAAACCCATCTATAAACGATTATGAAACACCATGCATTACCTCAGCTATTAAAAAATTGCATCTCCGACGGCGAGGAAAAGTGAAGTTTGGTCTGCTGCTTAACACTTTTCAGGAACTGTCCACCGCTGTGGTCTCGAGGTAGTGTGCTGCCTTGTCACGCCGCCGGTCCGGGTTCGATCCCCGCTCGAGACAAGTTTCCTGGGTGAGGTTTTTTCGGGGTTTTTCCTCACCTGTAACACAAATGTCAGTATACTTTAAGAACCAAACGGTCCCCGAACATCATCTGGCCATAATTATCATCAATATCATATTCACCTCATTAGATTAGGTTTAAGGCCTCTCCTGGCGCATCATTACCCATCGTCATCACCCATCATATTATTGTGGCAGAGTAACCCCGCATTGCAGGCGTCCCAACCTCAGAAGTGGGTTACAATAAGCCAATGCCAGAAGAGAATACCTGAAATGTCGAATGACAAACAGATGCACTTACAGAAATTAATTTAAAAACAAAAATTTGAGTTAAAAATCATCCAGTTAACAATCATATCAGGTTTTTTTTATTTTCTCATTTTGTTTTTAATTATGGAGTTACGAGATTTTGATTGCCGGCCGGCGATAATTTCGTAGTATATATATATATATATATATATATATATATATCCACCGCTGTGGTCTCGAGGTAGCGTGCTGCCTTCTCACGCAGCGGGCCCGGGTTCGATCCCCGGTCGGGACAGTTTTTCTAGGTGAGGTTTTTATCGGGGTTTTTCCTCACCTGTAAGACAAATGTCAGGAAAACTTTAAGGCCCAAACGGTCCCCGAAATCATATGGCCATCATCCTTATCATTATCATCCTTACCATTATCATTATCATCATCATCCTTCACCGGTGTGGAAAGCAACGGGAAGCTACCACACCTACACAATTTCCTAGTAAAGCTGCAAGCATAGCATGTAAATGCTATGATTGCAGTGAAGGACCTGCCTTCGGGCAGAATTACTATGGATGGATATATATATATACGACTGCGCAGATAGTCGTGATAATTGTTTACTTGAGTCTGTAATTAAATAAAAAATAGTTAATGTATTAAAAACTTTCTTTTATTTATCTTACGTGTCCACCGCTGAGGTCTCGGTGTAGAGTAGGCAGCGGGCCCTGGACCAATCACCATTCGGGACAAATATCCTGAGTGTTGATTTTCTCGAGGTTTTCCTCACGTATGATACAAATTTCACGTATATTTAAGACCCATACGGTCCCCGGGCAACAACAGGTACTCATTAACATATTCACCATGTAAAGTAAAGTAAAGTAAAGTAAAGTAAAGTGATCCCGCAACAGGCCCGGAGGCCCTTGGGGTAGTAGGAGGTTAAGGCTCCCACTTTTTCTAGACAATCGGTACTTTATGTCAGCCGGGTTGTCAGCCCTGCGTGACGGCCGCCTTTACCCCAGAACAAGCGTCTGGTACTCATTTACGTTAGAGGCTGAGTCGACCCAAGGGCCATAGTGCCGCCAGAGAGTTTGGGTCAGTTTAAAAATCCTGACCCCCAACGGGACTTGAACACTCGACCCTCCGGCTTGTAGCTCAGTGCCTTAACCACTACGCTACGGCGTGCCCCAACATATTCACCATGTTTAATATGAATGTGTGTGTGTGTGTGAATGGTGTGTTTCGTCTTAATGTTGTGTTGTCTCGGAAGAGGCCTTGACAATGAGCTGACAACTTATTTGGGAGGCCTCCATTTCTTTGTGTGGTCACACAAGTGTGTGTGAGATCCATAGTTTAAAATCCCTCTCTTGACAGGTCGTGCCGCTGTAGCATAAACGTGCTGTCAGTTGAGAAGTTAAACTGAGTTAATGGAATGAAATTACTTTACGTTTAAGGAATAAAAAGAAACTAGCCTTGTGTAGTAGAAAATGTTGCTTCTCTTATGGTCCTTTACAAATTTTGAATAAATAATTAATAGTGTTAAAAAACTAAAACAACACGCTTTATTAGAAAACCGAACCAAAAAAATGAAAAATAATTTTAAATTCCAACAAGCTTGGGATAAAATTAAAGTGGTCAACAAAACATTTTTTTCTTGGACACTTTAATTTTATCTCAAGCGTGTTGGAAATTAAAATTATATTTCATTTCTTAGTTCGGTTTATTAATAAAGCGTGTTCTATTAGTTTGTTAAAACTATTATTTATCTTTTATTTTTTAGTTTTAATAGTTTAGAGAATAAGATAATAATGAAAATATCTTTAAATTCGATACTATTGTAGTATGATCTAAAAGTAATAGTCTTCTAAAAAAACCTCCCAGCCGATTTGAACCAGCGACCTATTGATTACCGAAATTATATACCACTAGAGTTCAGCGCTCTACCAACTCAGCTCTTACAACGATTCACTAAAAAGTCGACAAATCCGCAACTTATTGTACCAGTTTTAATTTTTTTGGTTTCCTGATGATTCTGGCCAGGAGTTTAGAAACAAAAAATGAAATTATTGTATGGTCACGGGTCCTTTACTAGTATACAAAGTTTCAAGTCGATCCAATGTTTCTAAGTGGGTGAAAAATTGTGTTCAAAGATTCCGTTAAATAGATACAAAGACACTTTTTTTTATTTTCTGATGATTCTGGCCAGGATTTTAGAAAATAAATATGAAATGATTGTATTGTCACGGGTCCTTTACAAGTATACAACGTTTTAAGTCGATCCAATTATTTTAAGTGGGTGAAAATCGCGTTGAAAGATTCCGTTACATAGATAGATAGATAGATAGATAGATAGATAGATAGATAGATAGATAGATAGATAGATAGATAGATAGATAGATAGATAGATACAGATCAAGCTAATATAAAGCGTGTAAAAACATACGAAAGATAAGTTTTAAAATACTAAAAAAACACGCTTTATTAGAAAACCGAACTAAAAAAATGAAAAATAATTTTAATTTACAACACGCTTGGGATAAAATTAAAGTGGTCAACAAAAAAATCATCTCCAACACATATAGAATAAAACTAGAGTTATTAACAAAAAGAAAATAATTTTACCATCAAAAGCGTGGGGTGCTCTCTATCAATTAATATATTTGATAATAAACAGATATTGGTAAAAGTAAAGTCTCTAAGAAGAAAATGTAAAAAAAAATATTATATTGTCGCGGGTCCTTTACAAGTATACAAAGTTTCAAGTCGATCCAATATTCCTAAGTGGGTGAAAATCGCGTTGAAAGATTCCGTTACATGGATGAATGGATTAGTGGACGGACGGACGGATGGACGGATGGACGGATGGACGGATGGATGGATGGATGGATGGATACAAATCAAGGTAATATAAAGCGTGTAAAATATCTTCAAGCTGGATAAAATTTGAAAATATTAATTTTCAATACGCTACTAGAAATGTAAAACTATAAAATCCAAGTTGACTTCAGATATAACACACAATAAAAACTAGTAGGAAATTTTATTTGAGGACAACCGGGATCTCAGGTAAAATTTTATATATATACATTTTTTCCTTTTAATATATGTTTCAATATTGCAGACTTTTATTACAGATTTTACACGCTTTATATTAGCTTGATCTGTATCTATCTATGTAACTGAATTTTTATTGCGATTTTCCCCTACTTAAAATCATTGGATCGACTTGAAACTTTGTATACTTGTAAAAGACCCGTGACAATACAATAATTTCATATTTTATTTCTAAGATCATGGCCAGAATCGTCAGAAAATTAAAAAAAAAGTGTTTTTGGATCTATGTAATGCAATTTTATAACACGATTTTCACCTACTTAGAAACATTGGATCGACTTAAAATTTGTATACTTGTAAATGACCCGTGACAATACAATAATTTCATATTTGTTTCTAAAATCCTGGCCAGAATAGTCAGAAAATCAAAAAAGTGTCTTTGTATCGGAATTTTTGAACACGATTTTCACCTACTTAGAAACATTGGATCGACTTGAAACTTTGTGTACTTGTAAAGGGCCCGTGACAATACAATAATGTCATATTTTGTTTCTAAAATCCTAGCCAGAATAATCACAAAATCAAAAAAAAAAAAAAAATGAGAACTGGTATAATACTTTGCGGACTTGGTAGAGCGATGAACTCTAGTGGTGTATAATTTCAGTAATCTATAGGTCGCTGGTTCAAATCCGGCTGGGAGTTTTTTAGAAGAGTATTAGTTTTAGCTCATACTACAATAGAATCGAATTTAAAGATATTTACATTTTTATCTTATTCTGTAAAATATTGAAACTAAAAAATAAAAAATAAATAATAGTTTTAAAAAACTAAAACAACACGCTTTATTTAGAAAACCGAAGTAAAAAAATGAAAAATAATTTTAATTTCCAACACGCTTGGATAAATAATTTTACCATAAAAAACGTGGGGTGCTCTTTATCAATTAATATATATGATAATAAACAGATATTGGTAAAAGTAAAGTCTCTAAGAAGAAAACGTAAAAAACATACAAAGCACCCCACGCTTTTGATGGTAAAATTATTTATCCCAAGCGTGTTGGAAATTAAATTTATTTTTCATTTTTTTACTTCGGTTTTCTAATAAAGCGTGTTGTTTTAGTTTTTTAAAACTATTATTTATTTTACATTATAATCTAACTTTTTCTTTCTCTTTGTATTCTTAAATTATTTTTATGTAATGTGACATATGGTTTAAAGCAATTCAATTTTGTACTAGAGCCTGGCATAAAATATTTAAATGATAAACAATGTGTTAATGAATGCTAATGATGTAATAATAGCGAGGTGATACTACACACATTCTATTGATTAACACTAAGAAATTGGGGCTGTAACTAAACATCAATAACAATCACACTTACAAATGAAGGAAATTATGAAGAAATGGTAGAATTGAAATACCTTGAAATAAAACGAGTAATTACGTGTCGTGGTGGAGTGGCTTGCGTGCTTAAATGATCCTCAGAGCTATGCCGGCGGTAGCATTGCTGCCGATAGGGTTACCCATGCCGGACTGGTCGAAGGTGATAAGCCAGACGAAAAAAGTACCTTGGTCGAAGGAGTGACGATCTGTCACCGTAAAAATACAACCGTCAAGAAATGCGGACATGGGTTCAACTGCGGTAAAATTTTCCGGAGGTCAAATAGTCCCCCATTCGGTTCTCCGGGCGGGGACTACTTCAGGGAACCCATGCCAAAGGCTCAAACACAGGGACATATTCCTAGGAACATGGAATGTTAGGGCTTTATACAATAGCGTGGCACTAGAGATATTAACGCGGGAATTAGATAAATCGCCTTTGGATATACAGGAAGTTAGGTGGCCAGGAGAAGGTAGTCAGGAATCAGGAAGCTTTGCGTTATACTACGGGGGTGCAGAAAGACCTGAATTTGGAACAGGTTTTTTAGTCAGAAGGAGGATCCTATCCGCTATCCGAGACATTAAGACATTAAGTTTGTTAGTGATAGGAAATCATACATAATTCGAAAGGGTAAACGACATGATTTTATAATTGTAAATGTACATGCCCCCACAGAAGATAAAGATGACAAGATCAAGGATGAGTTCTATGAAGAATTAGAATGCCTATTTGATAGTCTTTCACGATATCATATGAAAATTGTCTTAGGAGATTTTAATGCAAAAGTGAGGCGGGAAGATATATTCAAACCAACAATAGGCAAATTCAGTCTTCATGAAGATAGTAATCACAACGGGGTTAGATTAATCACCTTCGCCACATCAAAGAATCTCATTGTTAAGAGCACAACATTTCAGCATAAGGAAATTCATAAATACACCAGGACGTCTCCAGATGGTGAAACTCGGAACCAGATAGATCATGTATTAGTGGACAAACGCTGGCACAGTAGCACCATCGATATTAGATCAGTTAGAGGGACAGACTGCAATTCGGATCATCATCTGGTCATGGTGAAAATCAGACAACGGCTATCGCATATGACAGGAACAAACGCTAAAGATGATTCTGAAAAATTTGAATTAAAAAACCAGAAAAATGATGAAATGAGGCAAGAATACCAAATCAAAATTGCTAATAGATTTGAAGTACTGGAGTCTTCAGATGACAATGTGGCAAACGAAGAAGAAACTGTTATAAATAAAGAATGGGAGGATGTAAGAGATACTATTAAATTATCAGCATCAGAAAGCATTGGTTATTTAAAAAAGGGGAAAAACAAAAAATGGTTTGATGAGGAATGTGCCGACATTGTAAAGAAAAGAAAACTAGCAAAAATTAAATTGTTACACGAGGCAAATGAGGTAAATTTAGAGCAATTGGGTAGTATTAGACCGAAAACCACCAGACTACTAAAGAGTAAAAAGAGGGAATATCTGGGAGAGAAGATTAATGATTTTGAAATGAATGCTAAAAATAGGAACATTAGAGAATTATATCAGAGAATTAGGATAGAGAAGAAAGGGTTTCAGGCTAGAACAAACATAATTAGGAATGAAAATGGGGAAATGATTGCAGATTCCAGGAGTATATTAAATAGATGGAAAAGATACTTTCATCAGCTATTAAATGTACATACAGAACAGGACATTGAGGAGGATAAGTTACAGACAGCAGAACTGCTAGTCGCAGAAGCAAGTACATTAGAGGTTCAAATGGCGATAGAAAAATTGAAGATGTATAAAGCATCAGGTTCGGATGAGATCCCAGCAGAACAGATAAAATCAGGGGGAGAAAAATGGATGGAAAAGATACGCCGGTTGCTTAGTATGATTTGGGAAAAAGAAGCTCTTCCAGATGAATGGAAAGAATCGAATAGCGTACCAATTTATAAGAAAGGAGATAAAACTGATTGCAACAACTACAGGGGCATCTCATTACTTTGATCTTCGTACAAAATTCTAACAAATATATTAGTAAGCAGACTTACTCCCTATATTGATGACATTCTAGCAGATCATCAATGTGCATTTAGAAGAAACAGGTCTACAACAGATCAGATTTTTAGTAAAAGACATATTTTAGAAAAGAAATGGGAATATAATGGTACTGTACTTCAACTATATGTAGACTTCAAAAAAGCATATAATTCAATTGAGAGGGAGAAGTTATATAGTATCCTGCTGGAGTTCATAATTCCTAAAAAGATAGTTAGACTTATACGAATGTTAATAAATTAATGAGTCATTTTAACATCTTACCTCATATTTCATGTTTTATCAAACACGGTAACTATAGTTTTCAAATGATCTTGTCATTCATTTTCAACCGCCATTATGACTACCGGATATACGAATGTGTCTAAATGGCACAAAGAGTAGGGTGCGTATAGGCAAACAGTTTTCGGACACCCTTGAAATCCAGAATGGGTTGAAGCAAGGAGATGCACTATGTCCTCTACTGTTTAATTTTGTACTAGAGCATGCCATCAAGTCTTTAGAGGATGCGGAAGGCCTACAACTCAACGGTACTAATAAGCTGTTAGTTTATGCCGATGATGTAGTACTATTGGCCGATAGCGAGGAGATACTAAAGGACAACACGCACACACTATTGAGTAACACTAAGAAATTGGGACTGGAAGTAAATATCAATAAATCTAAATATATGGTCACACGTATAAATGCATTATATAATGGAAATTGACAGCTAATAACGAATGAGGGAAGTTGTGGGGAAGTGGCTGAATTCAAGTACCTAGGAAAAATAATTACAAATAGGAATGAGATGCACAAAGAAATTAAACATAGGCTCAATTCTGGAAATGCGTGCTATTATGCATTGCAGAGACTCTTGATATCCCAACTCCTTTCAAAAACGTTCAACTGAAAATATATAAAAATATTATTCTACCAGTTATATTATATGGGTGCGAAACATGGACTCTTACTTTAAGGGGGGAAATGAGATTACGAGTATTTGAGAATAAAGTTCTTAGGAAAATTTTTGGACCAAAGAGAGATGAACAGACAGGTGAATGGAGAAGACTACATAACAATGAACTACATGGTATTTATAGGAAGCCAGATATAATAAGAACAGTTAAGTCTCGTAGACTGCGATGGGCAGGACATGTTGCACGTATGGGGAATGAAAGACTTGCAAGGAAGCTTCTTGTAGGGAAGCCAGAGGGAAAACGCCGAGTTGGTAGACCAAGAATTAGGTGGGAGAATAACATTAACTATGATTTGACGGAAGTAGATTATACAGGGAATGATTGGAAAACATTAGTTCAGGATTGGGATGTATGGAGATCGTATGCTCGCGTGGCCATGAACCTACGGGTTCAATAGTGCCAGTGAGTAAGTAAGTAAGCAAGTAATTACAAACAGGATTGAGGTAAACAAAGAAATTAATCATAGGCTCAAAAGTAGAAATACAATACTATTAAGCATTACAGGGACTTTTGTCGTCTCAACTTCTCAAAAAAAAATTGAAAATATATAAAACTGTTGTTCTCCCGTTTATATTATATGGATTGGAAACGTGGACTCTTACTTTAAGGGTCGGTTTCACCAACAGAGTTAACTGTATTATGCCAGTTTAAGCTATGTATTATACACGGGGAAAACTGGCGTAATGCAGTTACCTCTGTTGGTGAAATTGACCATAAGGGAGGGAAAAAAATCACGAATGTTTGAGAATAAAGTTCTTAGGATTTTTTTTGGAACCAAAGAGAGACGAAGAAAAAAAATTAATGGAAATGACTTCATAACAGTGAGCTATATGAGATGTAATGAGAATAGTTAGGACTCGAAAACTGCGATGTGGCACGAATGGGGAATGAAAATTTCTTACACGAGAACCAAAGGGGAAACGTCTAATAAGTAGTCCAAGAGTAATATGGGAGAATAACATTAACCATGATTTGAGGGAGTAAGTTACTCAGGGAATAACGGAAAACATCTCAGAATAGAGATGTATGGAGAGCTTATTCTCGCAGCGATGAACATACGGGTTCGATAATGGCAGTAAGCAACTTATTAATGGGACTTATTTTATATTAACTTTCGTGTTTGTATTAGCTATACAGGATAATGTGCCCAAAATTATAGTAGATTTATCAAGAAATCACAGAAATTTATTATTTCTACATCTACAATGGTGTTACAGCCGAATATTAGGCATTAGCCTACTACTTGTTAGAGTAAGTTAGTTTAGTTACTCTTATTTCCTAAAGATGTCATGAATGGTATGCGGTCAATATACCGATCCAATGAGACATCTAGTAGGTAACTAAGGTATTATTAGGATGAAGGAAGTCGGTAAATTTTGCTTAGAGGACTCTTTATTCAGGCTTAAGGAAAGTTTACGAACCTGAAAAATCTTCAGACTCGGTACCCACGGCTTAAAGTCCCTCCCGGAAGACTTGCTCCTTGGATTTTCCATCCTAGAAAAATACATCGAAACCGGGTAGATTTGAAGCCGCGACCCTCGGGGTCAAAGGCAAGAAACATAACCACTAGTCCACCGCAATCGGCTATTTACTTTGGTTAAATAAATAAAATGTTAAGATCAATATAAAGCATATACATTTTATCATTGTTAATTTTGTAAACGAATGATCAAATGTAAACTATTAAATCTCTCGTAGAAAAATAGACCCAAATGGGTTTAGTGTTTCTACCTTAACGTCATATTAAAGCTTGTAGTATTCCTGCGCATTTCCTGACAGCGTACGTACGAATGAGACATAAATAACTTACCTTTAAACCCACAATGAAATTATAGGCCCATTATTAATGTTTACTGAAATATTTCCATGGCCATCTAAGTAAGAGTTGAATATTTAAGATGTAAATCAAGGTGGAAATTTTCGCAAAATATATCCTACAACCCATACGATTCTCACAATTGCAGTCTTTTATAACTAAGTTACTGGTACTTCGAACCCATAGGTTCATGGCCACGCGGACATAAGCTCTCCACACATCCCCATCCTATGCTAATAATTTCCAATCATCACCTGTATAATCTACTTTCCTCAAAACATGCTTAATGTTATTCTCCCACCTCATTCGTGTACTACCAACTGGGCGTTCTTCCCTCTAGTTTTCCTACAAGAATCTTCCATATTCATCTTTTATTCACCATTCTTGCCACATGTCCTGTCAATCGCAGTCTACGAGACTTAACTGTTCTTATTGTATCTGGCTTCCTATAACGATCATGTAGCTCACTGTTAAGTAGTCTTCTCCATTCACCTGTCTGTTCATATCTCGTTGGTTCAACAACTTTCTTTAGAACTTTGTTCTCAAATACTCGTAATCTTTTCTCATCTTTAAGTAAGTGCCCGTGTTTCGCACCCATAAAATATAACTGGAAGAATAAAAGTTTTATATTCTTTCAGCTTAACGTTTTTTTAATAGAAGTTGGGACGACAATAGACTCTGTAATGAGTTTCTTATACTTACCGTAAATCTATGACACAGACACCACATTTTACCTCATTTCCGATGGAAGTCACACTTAGAAATTTTATTCCTGTATGTCTGAGTTCTATAAATAATAAGGCGGTTTTATTTCGAGACGATATAAAATTGCTTTAACTGTTATAACAAAACAGACGCCATTAGATTGTTTACTTTAGGAAAAGATTGTTAATTTATTTATATTAGCATTTACAATTGAGTTGAACATCCTCTGTAGGAAAGGGAACGAACGAAAACACACAAGATGGGGAGCTAGAACAACTGCAGGAAGAAATTGTATGCCATATACTTTAGTCTAGAAACGTTGACCTTCAAGTTGCTACCTCCACTCATACTGTTTCGAATAACGAGCGTAGTAAGTAAGTAGTCCCACGACAGGCCTCGGGAGACCTTTGGGGTAGTAGGAGGTTAAGGCTCCCACTTTTTCTAGACAATCGGCACTTGATGTCAGCTGGGTTGTCGACCCTGCGTGACGGCCGTCTTTACCCCCAGAACAAGCGTCTGGTACTCATTTCCGTTAGAGGCTGACTCGACACCAGGGCCATAGTGCCGCCAGAAAGTTTTGGTCAGTTTAAAAATCCTGATCCCACCGGGACTTGAACCCTCGACCTTCCGACTTGTAGCGCAGTGCCTTAACCACTACGCTACGGCGTGCCCCCTAACAATGGCAGGTAGAGGTGTTTAGCAACCGTTCTTCTCACTTTTGCTAGTGCTTTTTGACTTGTATTTTGTCATTCTGGTTCTTTGTACTAAGCCATTTTAAAAATAACTGTTTCTTATTGTGTATTTCTTTCTCTATTTCATTGTTCCAAAACAGTGCTGTCCTTCCTTTATAGTCGTCTTTCTCACCCAATGCTTCATAGGCGGCTTCATGGATGCACCTTTTTAGGTACTGATACATTTCTTCTGTATCTCTGAATTCTCTATGTGTTAATGTTTTATTCAATCTTTGTTGATATAAATGCTTTACACTTTCGTTTTGTAGGCTTTCTACATTATATTTTCTTTCCGTTTCTGTTCTAACATTTTCTTATTTTTCTGCGTGGTTGTTTTCTTTATTAAGAATGCAAGGAAATACAAATTTTCCAATTACTAATTTATGATCTGTCCCACAACTTGGTCCTCTATAAGCTAAAAGCAATTCTATATTTTTAAAGATGATTGTCTACATAATTCAATTAATCTTTCTCCATTTTCATTTAAAATGTTTTCTCCAAACTTTCCTACTACTGGATCTCCAAATTTACTTCCTGTTCTTCCATTCATGTCTCCCAATAATATCAATTGTTTCCAACCCCTAATGTTTCCTATTTCTTCATTAACTTTGTCAAGAAATAAGTCATTTTCTAGATTTGTCATTCCATTATCGTTAATTGGTGCGTATATTCCATAAACTGTTAACTTACAGCCCCATATATTCAAATTTAATTTTAAAATTCTCTCATCAATGGCTTCCCAATTTCTTATAGTGCCTTTCCATTTCTTATTAATCAACATTGAAACACTTATTTTTGCTATATTATGTTTATCTACGCCACTGTAAAGGTGTATATAATTGCCTAATGTTTCATTTCCTGTGCCTTTCTTCCTTTTTGCTGTTAAAATCAAATAAATAATAGGAGGCAGAATGGGGTAGTGGGGCAGAATGGGGTACGTGTATTTTTCTCCCAGTATGTGGCACGATGTATCGGAATTTCTCAAAAGTATCTCTGTAACGTCTCAGCTGCTTGTACAGATCAGTTTTTCGCCATCGGTGAAGTCTTGTTACTTTTTTGCTTGTGTGGTCAGTTGTGAAGAGATTTTTGCAATATTACACCTTCTCTTCAGTGCATGCAAATACATCTAAGGTTCAGTTAAATAATATCTAACAATTACTGTGTTAAAGATTATTCCATTTTCTTTCTAAACATGTTTACTGCATTAGGTTTTATTTCAAAATAATCCGGTAATAACGTCATAAATTATAATTGAGTTCGTGGGGCACAATGGGGTGGGGCAAGACAGGGTACTACCCCGTCTTGCCCCATGCGGTCTTCATATTACTGACTGACTCTTTTCAAAATGGTGAGGAATTATAAAAATAAGACACAGAGAGAAGAATTGCCCCTTGTGTCTATGCTAGAAGCCGTTAATGCGGTTACAAATGGATCAATGGTGTACAAAACGGCAGCTAGTCAATTCCAAGTGCCTCAAACAACTCTGGAACGACACGTGAAGAAAAAGAGAGAAAATGTGGATTACACAGTAAGGAAATCGATGGAAAATTTCTCCTGCGTTTTTAGTGAAGAGCAGGAAACCGAACTTGAATACCTAAAAAAATGGAAGCCCAACTCTTCGGCCTCAGTGTAAATGAATTTCGAGGACTTGCCTTCCAACTGGCGGAACGGGTAGTGCTTACGTACGTGCCTCAACAATGGCTACAGCCGTCAATGATTTTCGAAAAAACTGGGATATGGCCAGTTAATGTGAATGTTTTTGATGATGCAGATTTCTTGCCTTCTTCAACAACAGACATTCAGATTGCTTCTGATAATAATAGCAAGGCAACACTTCCAAACCACAGGAACATCTGACGTCAGAAACATTTTCCTTGCCTGAAAATCTAGAGTCGCCAAACCACAGTCATTTTCATAGTGCCAGCCCAGAAAATATCACACCCATTCCAAAAGGGTCTCAAAAGAACAAGCGAGTTTAAAAAAATCGAGGCGAAAGTGCAATTTTGACATCATCAACATAGAGAAGTGCACTACAACATTCTGAGAAGGATAATTTAGAAAAGAGGCCTGTAAAAAGACGATTTGCTTTACCAGTAAGTGACTCAAAACCAGGACCATCCAAAGTTAAAGCAGTCAGGTTAAACCTGCCTAGTTCGAAAAATCATTCTGGCTCTGTTAAAAATGACGTTGAGGAAGATGATTGTCTCTATTGTCATGACTCTTCAGAAGAAGGCTGGATTAGATGGCCTCCTTGTCTTCAGTGGGCTCACAACTCTTGTGCTGGAGTCGATAGTGATAATGATGATGCCACTCATGTTTGTGTATTTTGTGAAAAATGAATCATTGTGCTATAGTTTATAAGTTTACTGATAAATATTATTAATTAGTAATGCAAAATACAAATAAAAAACTAGTACCCCATTCTGTCCCATCCATGGGGCACAACGGGGCAAATGTTTTGCTCTAGTTTTATTGGATGTATATCCCCGAATTTTTTATTAATTTGTAATGTGATTATGTTTTTCTGTTTATTAAATACCAATGAACATATCCATATCAGAGAACAAAATTTTACTCATTTATAATGTAAAATACATTGGATCAAACATTAGATACCCCATCCTGCCCCACGTTCCCCTAATAATAATAATAATAATAATAATAATAATAATAATAATAATAATAATAATAATAATACTAATAATAATAATAATAGTAATAATAATAATATTAATAATTATATTATTATTATTATTATTAGTATTATTATATTAATAATAATAATTATTATTATTATTATCTTCTCCTTCCTTCCAAGTATTAGGCCAAGGCCTGTTACGATCCTATAGAAAATTTTCCCTCCAGCGTTTCATAGGACGGCCCAGTGATCTTCGTCCTCTTGGTATATAATTATAAACAGGCTTTGGGGATCCGATTTGAACTCATTCTTTCAAGATGGTGTTTCCAATTTAGTTGGTACTGTTTAATATATTCCAAAAGTGGCGTAGTCTTCAATTTTTTTTAAGATATCGGTGTTCCTTTTCCGATCATCATCATTATCATCATCATCATCATCATCATCATCATCATCATCATCATCATTATTATTATTATTATTATTATTATTATTATTACTATTATTATTATTATTTATTATTATTATTATTATTGAATCTCCAAATATTTTGAAACCCTATTTCGCCACAAAGCCATGTTAGGGTTGTAGCTTACTATAACAGTATTATACTACACATTGTAAAACAGAAATATTATGTTATGGTTTTGAATGAGTGTTATGAATTATATAAATCGTCTATAAGTGTCTTAGAAAATACTGCATATTGTTATAAAAGTTTGTTATGAAATTCATAATATGCTTATAATAATTTTTGGTTCTTAAAAATCACTTCACACATTGAGGCGGAAGCCTCATCATCATTTAAAAGTAAGTTTAACCTGAATCGTTTTCTTTCTAATATAGGACAATGAAATAAAACCTGTTTTACAGATTATATTGATTCTTATATTTACAATTATGATCACTATCTGGGTTAATATTAAATCTCCTAAAATAACTTCCAAATTTTTCATTGTCAGTCATAAATTGTGTTAAAAATGAAATTTGGAATAAAATGTTTTGCATTTAGCTTATGGTGTACTGTAGGAAAGAAGAGCTCTTTAGTCAAAGCACCATTTGTGCACTCCTTATCCAATGTTCATTCCAATCAGTTATGATATAGTCCAACAGTTTCTTTTAACGTAGGATATTGGACACGTTGAAAATGAATAATGAAGCTCAGAAGATGCTGCTGATTTAGCTAATTGATCAGCACGTTCATTTCCCACAGTTCCCAGGTGTTCTTGTATCCAAGGCAGGCACAGGTGTTTTGAGTAAGTTTTTATGTTATTTCTGATTTCTACTGATTTCGGATTTAAATTAAATTTATCTGCGAGAGATAGAAGTGCAGCCTGTGAGTTACTGAAAATGTGTGCACTACATTTGTGTTGAAGAAACCACTGTACTGCTTCTTTTATAGCATATAGTTCAGCTTGGAAAACAGAACAGGTAGGGGAAAGTTGGATTAGTTGAAGAAAATTTCACTGTCTTCACAATAAACTACATAACCACATCAAACCTGTACTTCCTCTTCTCCTGCAGTAAATCTTGATCCGTCCATGTAAATTGTATAGGCATGGGTGTTTCCACAGTTTTGCACGTATAGATTGTCATTCTGTGGCAGGATGTCCAACAGCCATGAAAGACTTATCATAATCAATATAAAGAGTAAACTGTGAAATATCTTTATACGATTTCTTTTAATATTGTTTAAGCCAGTTGAATAAAGTGCACTTAGATGTAGAGGAGGAATACCAGCAATGACAAGTGCTGCATCCGTGGAAGTTGTACGATAAGATTTACATATGTAATGCAAATCCTCGTTGAATTTGGTATAATTCCTTCTGGACATTCTTTTTGCTTAAAACATCTTGGTACGCAGTAGCACAGTATATTAACAATGGTTTATCAGTATCATTATATATAATTTTCAGTATCTCTAGATTGAATCCTCAAGGTGGCCTCCATGCCATTGATAGACCTCTAAGGAATTTGCTACTTTTGGCAGATAGGTGCTTTAAATGTGGTCTAAATGTAAGTTTTGGATCTAAAATTACACCCAGATAATGTATACTGTTGACGAATAAAATGTCTTGGCCATTCATTTGTAAATCTTGGTTCAGTTCTATAGTTCTCCTTCTTGTAGTGAGCATTGCTTGAGACGTGTAGGGGTTGAATTGTAGTTTATTTTCTACTCCCCAATTGAATAGAATATGTAGAACCATATTGCCAATCCAAACGGTCCCCGAAATCATATGGCCATCATCATCCTTCTCATTACCATCATTATCATCCTTCACCGGTGTGGAAAGCAACGGGAAGCTACCACACCTAGAATTCCCTAGTAAACCTGCAAGCATAGCATGAAAATGCTATGATTGCAGTGAAGGACCTGCCTACGGGCAGAATTACTATGGATGGATATTGTCAATTTGAACAAGTGTCTGCGCATCAGTACTTCTGATAAATAAGAGCGCATCATCTGTATAAGCAATAACCTTATAACTGTGTTAATAGCTCACCATACAGAATATTCCATAATTCTGGGCTGCAGGCAGATCCCTGGGGGCATCTTCTAGATACACCAGTTTTAAGAGATTCATCACATATATTAATCTGCACTTTGCGATTTTGAAAATAGTTTTGGAAACGTTTATACAGATCTTTGGGACTTTTTTCTGCTTGAGCTGGTACAATATTTTGGGCCACCAGGCATGAATTTAAAAACCCCAAATACATCTAAAGAAATAAGAACACCCAGCATTTTCCTTCGGAACGTTTCCTTCATCCAGTCTACCACATAACAAACAGCATCTTCAGTTGACTTCTGCGGTGAACCCAAATTGATCATTACTCAGTAAGTTATTGAACTATAATTGACACATAATCCTATTATTAATTTGTTTTTTCTAGAATTTTTCCATGAACAGGTATTAAACTAATTGGTCTAAAATAATTTATATGACTTATTTTGTGAAGTTATGTTGGGTATTATCTTAATCGCAGCTAATTTTGCAACAATCAGGGAAGACTTCCAATCTCAGGCATTTATTATAAATTGTGAGGAGAAACTTTGGAAGCATGGCGTGAATATGCTTAATTATATTGGCAGAAATAGCATCCATGCCTGGAGCTTTTGGATCAACTTTTCTTAAGATCACCCGTTATACTTCTCTCTCGTTAAACTCTTTATCGTCTTCAGTATCAGGAGGAGTAAGAATATTGTTCCTAGTTACTTGCTACTTTACTTGTCTTCTGTATCATTGGGGAAGAAGTTTGCATCAAAACTCGAGCAGTTTCTAGAGCTGTTTTCGTGAAACACTGTTCAGTTTCTATAGTTTGAGTAATTGCGTTACAGTTTACAGGTTTACGACAAAATTTATATACTACATTCCAGGGATTATATTTAGTTTGGATGGAACAGAATTCTTTCCAGCTATTTTCTTAGCCTCATATATTTCCTTTTTGTAGATATTCTTTGATTTCTTATATTCTACTTCATATATATTTCGAAGGGTACAACATTTGGATCTTTTAAATCTTCTCTGACATGCAAGACAGCGTTTTCTTAGTATTTCTAATTTAGTTGACCACCAGTAGTTCTTTACTTGTTGTTTATATAATTTAGGTAGATGTAAATCAGAAATATTTTGTACTGTATGAGTGAGATCGTCAACGGTTCTGTTAAGAGATTCAGATATACCTGCCTTAGCTATACGACCAGAGAAATTAGGAAGTCGTGACACAACAGCTTTTTCAAAATGGTGCCATTTAACATCATTTGTTTTGTACTTTCGTGTAAGATATAGGTGACAAGGAGGAGAATTGTTTTGTATGTTAGCAGTTAGCTTAATTTTAATTAGTTTATGGTCAGAAAGAGTAGGAGTGTCACTGACCAACCAATCAGAAACGTACGGCAGTAATGAAGCATTACAAACACTGATGTCAAGGTGACTTTGTGAGTTGTTTCGGCTGTATGTTGGAACATCACTATTATTGAGAATAGTGAGATTGTGTGAGCAGCAGAAATCATACAATTTTGATCCTCGTTCATCATTCACAGGGCTATGCCAAGCACTGTGTTTTGCATTTACATCACCAACTAGTAACATAGGTTTTGTTCCTACTTCAGTACATAATTTATCCAGTGCTGAAAGCGCATTTTCGATGTTGTCAATAGAGTTAGTAAAGATCTTTATTGTACTTAGACGCCATTCTCCGCTTTTCTTGACTGTTCATATATCTTTCTCAAGATCTCTGTCTGAAATCAGCCGTCTAGCCATTATTAGTCAGGTCTCAGCTCCATACAACAGTATCGGTTTTATTCGTGTCTCCTGAAACGAAAGTAAAACTATACATTTAAATGTTTTAATTTAAAATACTTAAATAATGTAAAATAATAATTATTGGCATTCTATATTCCTTTTTTCCTCTCTTATTTCGTATCAATTCCCATTCACTATTCAGCCTAAGTTGATAAAATTATCTTTTTTTTTTTTTCAAATTTATAGAAGTCAAATTTTAAAAATCCTTCATTTGAATAATTGTTTGGCCATTAGCATTTTGTTTTTCTATAGTTTATTTTCTGTAATATTTTCTCTGCCGAATTTTGTAACACAGTCAAAATATTTTCTTTATATCTCTCTCTGACTTACCAATAATATAATTATCGTCTGCCTATGCCAACAAGTGTACTGATTTATAAAAATAGTTCCTCTCGTCTGAATATCTGCATCCCTAGCTAGGTACTTTTTTCAACAGCGAAATGAAACGAAAGGCAAGAGAGAGAATCGCCCTACCTCAATCCATTTTTAGTTATTAGTTTTTCGGAACTATTTGTATTCTGATTTGACATGTGCTGTTTTACACAGTCACTATTATCATCCTAATGAGTATTTCCTGGAACTTCAAATTCAACCAGTGCCTTACACAGTTTATTTAATTTTATATCATATGCCGAGCTGTATTCTATAAACAGGTGATGAGTTCCAGTATTGTGCTGTTTGGCTTTCATCGACATTTGACTCAGCGTGAAAATCTGATTGTGATTCTCCCTTGTTGAAAAACATATTGATATTTTCCAATTATTGCATAGGGTAGCAGTCTCATATACAAAAAAAACATATTTTTTATAAGTAGTCGATAGCAATGTTACTGTTCTATAGTTGCTAGAGTAGAGTAGATTCCCTTCCTTGTGAATAGGGCATATTATTCCCATTTTCTATTCTTCTGAGATCTCTTCTCTAAATCACGTTAATTATTCAAACATTTCTCATGCCATCAGTTCTGTTCTCCATACTTCAATAATTCTATTCGAATGCTACCCTTGCCTCGTGCTTTATTCATTTATTTTTTCTTTGATTGCTTTCTGAATTTCTTCTATTGTTGGGGGATTTTCGTCAATAAAATTATTTGTCAAATAACTTAGATCTTCTTTTAAATGTTCATTACCTTCATAAGTGCCAGTGAAATGCTCATTGTACAATTTTCTCCATATCCTAAAACATCATCCTTTTGAGTTACTTTTTTCCCTTCAATATTTTACAAACTCCAGTTCTTGGTTTGTAGGTTTTTCTTCTTTCATTTATCATTTTATAAAATTTCTTGACTTTATTTCCTTCCTACTTCCTTATATTTCCATAATCTGATTAATCTCAATTCTTTTCCTGTGAACTTTATTTTCTATTCTCCTTTTGTTTCTATGTTCCTCCGCTAATTGCCTCATAATATTATCCTGCAGCGTACGTCGATATGCTTATTTCTTTTCTTTGTAGCTTCTTCACAATCTTCATCCAACTAAACCTTCCATTTCGTTTCCTCATATATTCCTAACGTCACTTCAAATATATTTATTATTGATGTTTTTTTAATAGATTATCATTGGCTAGTAACGTTCACTGATTCATTTATTCTTTCTTTCTCAATTTGTCAATTCTTCTTCCAGTTTTCTTTGTATATTTGTTGCTCCTTCTGATCTTCGATTTTTACATATTACTTCTTTATTTATGTACCATTTTTTTCCAGTTACTTATTTTAGCTCTAACTTTAACTATGACCTATTCCAGGGGTCATCAATTGGCGGACCGCGGTCCGGATCCCGATCCTGGGGCTTTGATTTCCGGACCGATTAAGTATCGAATGAATACAAATTTTTAAACCTGGTTAAACGTCGAATAAAATCAATTATACTAAATTTCATCTCATGATAGTATCATTGTTGGCTCGGTTGGCAATACTGCGTATGTTCGAGCACGTATATCTATGGCACACATAACCGACTTCCTTTTGTTTTCAATTAATTCACGTTATTCAATATTGGAATTGTTTGTATTTTGTGGTTCGTGACAGAGGGCGTTTAGTGACGTTAAACATGGAAACTAAAAGAAGAAAGTAGATCCTAAAAACAGGGAGCTTTTTTTTTCAGAATGGACTAATTTATATTGCACCTAAAAGTCTGGACACAAAATAATATTAAAATAGACAGCAATAATTTCATTATAATTATAACCGGTTTATCAGCTGAGTTCCAGGACAGATTTAGAAATTTAAAAAAATCAGTAATGTACTACAGGTTTTAATGAAATTTACTCTTTGGAAACCAACGCAACGGAATGGATCAGTAAGGCTGAAGCAGTTTTCAACATCAAGAAAGGTCCCCTACAACTGGAGGTCATTGAGTTCCAAGAAGATGCAGCTTTAAAATACGTATTCAAGAATATGTGTCTGCAAATAAATATCCATAGCTACAAAATTTGGCATTAACATTATGAACACTTTTCAGTTCAACATATACCTGTGAATCAGCATTTTGAAAATTAACTTTATCAGGAACAAATTTAGGTCAAAATTAACTAACGAAAATGGTTAATTGATGAATAGGTTAAGATTTTGCGAATTGAAATCTGGTTATACCCTCCGATAGCTCCACTTAAGTGACATGTTGAAAATAACTTGTACAAATTTAGATCCAGGCTTCAGACG
This sequence comes from Diploptera punctata, assembly GCA_030220185.1. Classification (NCBI taxonomy): domain Eukaryota; kingdom Metazoa; phylum Arthropoda; class Insecta; order Blattodea; family Blaberidae; genus Diploptera; species Diploptera punctata. The sequence continues at coordinate 146,300 of JASPKZ010000795.1, forward strand.
TATTGTTATATCTAATAACTGTCACTATTCACAATACCATAATTTATTAATAGCTATTAGAATTAATAACTTGGTACTATTGTGCTGTATCCTTTTATTATTACATGGAAGTTTTGTTTAATTCATAAAGGTAAAGTGATCCCACTACAGGCCTCAGGAGGCCCTTGGGGTAGTAGGAGGTTAAGGTTCCCACTTTTTCTTGAGAGCCGGCACTTGATGTCAGTCGGGTTGTCAGTCCTGCGTGACGGCCGCCTTTACCCCAGAACAAGCGTCTGGTACTCATTTCAGTTAGAGGCTGAGTCGACCCCAGGGCCATAGTGCCGCCAGAAGGTTTGGGTCAGTTTAAAAATCCTGACCCCACCGGGACTCGAACCCTCGACCTTTCGGCTTGTAGCGCAGCGCAAAGTAAAGTATTCCCACTACAGGCCTCAGGAGGCCCTTGGGGTAGTGGGAGGTTAAGGCTCCCACTATTTCTAGACAATCGGCACTTGATGTCAGCCGGGTTGTCAGCCCTGCGCGACGGCCGCCTTTACCCCAGAACAAGCGTCTGGTACTCATTTCCGTTAGAGACTGAGTCGACCCCAGGGCCATAGTGCCGCCAGAAGGTTTGGGTCAATTTAAAGATCCTGACCCCACCGGGACTTGAACCCTCGACCTTCTGGCTTGTAGCGCAGAGCCTTAACCACTACGCTACGGCGTGCCCCTGTTTAATTCATAACATAATTTAAATAATTTTTCATAATATTAAGGCGGGTGATGGGTGAAATTTCTATTTTCTATATTGTGTCAGCTAGATAGGCCTACTTGATGTTATGTACACACGTTCACGTCATAATTGGTAATATTATACTCACGTTTCATCCTTCTAGGCTTAATTTTTTTTTTAGTTATTGAATAAATCCATTTAAAAATGTGCATTAATTGTTTAGTAAATGTTTTAATTGATTGATTGATTGATTGATTGATTGATTACCGTTCGTCCCGCTGCGGTACATTGGAGCTTACCTAGAGCACGTTTCTTAACCAGATTAATTATATTATCAGTTTGTTAAGAAATGTTCCAGATTAATTATTAATCTAGTTAAGAAACTTTCAACTAGGGAAGCACCCATGTTCCGCAGTGGGACGAACGGGAATTTATCAATCAACAATCATACTTTAAGTGGGCTCTCTGGTATCGTTAAGATCAGAACGAAGGAAAGAGTAGTTGGAGGGAAGCAACGGGAAACTACCGACTTTATATATTTTCATTGTAAAACTTCAACCATATATACGAATCAAAAACAACAAATAATGAAATAGAAATAAATAAATGAGAAAAACAAAACTAGCAACCTCGCCATATTTATTGCCTACAAAATGCTTACAGTCCACAGTAAATCCGTCAGTGCGCATGAACCCCAAAGCCGTACTGGATTCTACCAACCTCATTAACATCACAACACGACAACTCCCATCACCATTTGATCACAACCACCGTGATCGTACTGTCGCTCTGTTGTGTTCCGTCTCAATACAAACTAACGAACTTGGACTGAAGAGGGCATATAAATCAGCCAGTAAGGTACAGGCCCCTCCGTTTTCTTGTCTAATTGGCGACGGGTGGAATGGGCTAGTTCACCTCAAGAACCTGCAGGGGTGGATTGGATACATTAAAGGAGTCACTGCCTTTCCCATGGCATAAGTCACGCTGAGATTATAATGAATAATCCAACAAGGAAAAAATACTGGAGGATATTATGCCACCATGCAACCAACATTAATTCAAATAAAAAAACGAAAAAAAACATACAATTTATTGTTGGAGAATGTGAATAATTACCCGAGAGGGAAAAAAAAGTATATGACATGATAAGAAAAATAAACGCCTGAACGGAATTTGAACCCGGAACTCTGGGTCGGTACCCCAGCGTGTTATACATCACACCACCAGGCGAATCCAATTCAAACACTTATTTTTCTTTTATTTATATATATACATACTAGCTATATATACATACTAGCTGTTCTCTGCCACACGTTGCTGTCGCTAAGTCAGGTTAAATGGAAAGATTGTTATTTATTACTGTATAGGCCTAGTATGTAGTATAGTGTGTTGCTTTTAGGTCCCATAGATAGAGCTGTTTTTCATTTTTCAAGAAAGCATGTTTTTACATGTCACAGGTAGGACACACCCATATGTGTATGTAAACAAGCGCGTATTCGAAAGCAACGTTGTGTCAAATTTTCAAAGCAAACGGTAAAGAACTTTCGGAGTTTTGAGATTTTGAACAAACGAAATGTACAGTTTTACTCGTAAGTTGGTCTTCCGGGCTGAATTTACTTTTACGCCCAATAGATGGAGCTGTTTTTCATTTTAAAAATATTTATACTTCTCACAGGTATGGCATATATATATACATAGCATCTGTGTTATCATAGATGATGTGATAAAAATGTATAATTGGTGTTTGAGCCTAAAGAAACGAAACCGGTCCCGGTGCAGGTTGATGTAGTGTTGATGAGTATTACTAAGTGTCATTAATGAGTGTGAGTTTGGTGTTTAATTTTATAAATAGTTGTTAATTTGGATGGGATGATGGCGGCCATCTATCCCCTCGCTGGCCAGGCTCGGTGTTGATTTTCACCGAGGGTCCAGATCCTCGGCTGGCGGGTACAGTCGCTTGGATTAGGGGGTGGCCTGTGGTCGACTGGTCGGTGATCAAATGTTGGTGGGAATGTAAGAGAGAGAGAGAGTGGCCTACCCTGCCTCTGGTTGACCCAGAGGCGGGTAGTCCATCGGTTCCCCCATGGAAAGAACCCCGGGTTCCTAGACACAGTCCATTTGCCCCGGTTAATTTAGAAGATTGGATTAGGTAACCCATGATGGCGGTGGATAACTTTGGATGACCAGCAGAAGCAAGTAGCCGGCCACGGTTTTGTTTTGATTTTACTATTATTATTTTTTTTTTCGGATTTAAAGTGCATTTGTTTTAGTTGTATTATTCTTTGAATTTCGCGTCGGTGAGCAGCTATTTTTCGTCAAGTAGCTATGCGAGGTCAGCTTGACTCTGATTGGTCGAAAAGCGTGACCGGTTTTTTTAATGATTATTATTTCGATATTAATGGTTTATGAGTTTTAAATAAATGTTTCTGGCTAATGGAGTTGATTAAAATTGTATTTTGATCTTTAATTTGTATTAGTATTGTTGTTTTTAGCTGTTTTAGTTGAGTATCCCGTGAGCCAATCAGAGAGCCTCATTGGTCATCGCGGTGGTTACTGGAATGTCACGATCGATTTTTAACGTTTTTAGTTTTGAGTTTGATATTTTAGATATTTTAAATGGATGATTTCTGCTGTTAGTGTTGGTTAATATTGTATTTCGATTTATTTGAATGTTGTTATATTGTTATTTTTAGCTTTATTGTGAAGTATTTCGTGAGCCAATCAGAGAGCTCTATTGGTCTCACCGCGATGGATACTGTATGGCGCGATTTTGAATTTAGTTATTTTATAAGTTCACGTAGTGGACCCTTTGACGTTCGCACGCTTATATGTTGTGAAGGCAGCAGCTGAAACTCCAATTTGAAATGAAATCTTCCAATCACTCACTTTTACCCGGTCGATAAGGGTTTAATGAATTTACTGGTGGGTTCTAGGGACTACTCCGGTATTTACCTTAACACCAAGGGAACCACCGAAACATTGGTAGAGTAGCTTGTTTAATAGTATGATTTTGCTATTAAATGTTTGTGAAGAGGTTATGAATTTGATGTTTAAGATTAATTTAGTGAAATTGCCCCATATAATTTTGAATTTAGAATATTTGGGAGTACGTTATTTTACTGATGGGAAGTATAGGACCTATTCCGACATTTGACATAACGCCAAGGGAATCCATCGAAATCTTGGCAGAATAGGGTTAAATTTAATAATTGTGTTCCGAAATGTGGCCAATAATCAGTCAGGGCCTTCCGGCTCTTAAAGGTGGCTGGCCAGCAACAACCTATTTTCTCATTTAAGGTCAGTTCGTTAGGCGTATAGCCGACCGAAATCGCCTTAATGAAAGTTGAACGTCTTCTCAGACGCGTCAAGTCCGGGAGGATTATACCAGCATGATTCTCCATGCTTTTAATTTGTCTCTATCCCAGGTTAAGTCTATGGTGACCACTTCGACTATTTTTTGTGGTTTATCATATCCTCTACGATTTCCGCAAATTTGTGGTCTATGGATTCCTCCGTTCGATAGGTAGGATATCGTTTAGTGCACTTGCACTCAGTTGGAGTCTGGGTGCTTTTTTTTGACGGCTGGAATTTGCCATTGGGTCCTTCGGCTTTTTTGTTGCCGGCTTCTTTCTCCAGTTAATGTACTACTCTCTGTCTGAGATGCTACATTATTGACTGGCTTTCTATTTCAGCCACTTGTTGTATTGTCCTCTGTTTTAGTACACACAGGTAAGGCTTGTTTGGTTACAGTTTGTACTGCTTTTGTTTTCCTGGACATTTATTTCCTGGAATTTTTTATAGCGACTGGGGTTGCCTGGGATGCTTTATCAGTTCTAGGAACGGCTGGCTCCGTAGATTCTGATTATTTGGTCTCTAATCGGGATGCAGGAGGAGCAAGCTCAACTTCTACTGCTGTTTGTGTTGACTGATTATTTTCAGTCGTAGATTTGCATTGTTTACGCGTTGCGTTTTTTGGTCAGGATCCTTCGGTATTTCATAATATTCACCTTGTGATAGTAAAGTGTGGTAATACCAAGTGCCTCGCGGACTTTGGGCCCATCGATCAAGACTGCAGCGGTCTTTTGGTCCTAGCAGATGCCATATTAGACACTTTTAGAACCCGGTGTCCGAGACGTCCAAGTCATCCTTAATATATGATGGCTCCATGTTAGGGTCGAGTCGTTTTATAACGATTCTCTGAGATTTGAGCCATTTTTTTGTATCCCTCGGTGAATGGGACATTACGCTGCTGCAGCAGCCTTTTGTATGCTTCGAGGTCTACCGTCAATGGTAGCCTCACCCTTGTGCCGAACGGGGTTAATTCACAAGTTAATGTGTCCTGTTCGCATTTGAACTCCGCGTTCAAGGCTGCCAGATTTGCCGAAAATTCCCGTCGTATTAGCAGCACCGGCTCCGGGTCCCCAGGCCGTTCTCCATTTGTCGGCGAACAGTCTGGAGGCAGGGAGACGAATAGTGTGTGCTCTTCTGAAAGCGTCGGTGCAGGAATTTCGCAATATTCCTCTTTTTCCGGTTGTTTGTTCTCTTTAGACTTTTTTCCCCCTACGCGTCGTCTGTGGCGCCGGGCGGGGGGCGAATGGGTTAATCGAATTCGATGATTCTGATCTTCGGCCATTCCTCCATTCCTAACCGTTGGAGAGATCTTAATAGGTCGGGAAATCTTTGGATGACCGGTAAGGAGGCGCCCTGTCTAAGACCTTGGTATCGAGGCCGGGCCTCGGGTAGATGGGATAGGCCTACTGGCTTTGAGGTACAGGAGCTAACCTTGGAAAATGTTGCAGGTATGAACCCTTGCTGAAAGAGAATGCCGTCAGAGATGTTACTTATTGCCAGTGATTTACCTCGGAGGAGAGGATGACGTAGTAAAAACCACGTGGTCACCCTCATCTGCAGAGCTTGCCGCTGAGATACCGCAGGTTGGCCGTCCCGCAGGTTGCTGGACGCTCGGTGGCCGCGAGGCTGGAGTGAGCAGGACCCGACGACAGAGAGCCTTCCTCTTCAGCAGCTGCTTCTCGACAGAATCAGAGAATCGAATCTGGTGGGAATGAGAAAAAATGTTGTATATTATCCAGAGTGACGGACCACGAGGAAAGTAAATGACTTAAAGACATTAATATATTGTGTCCGTTATTTAAATGTGACGTCGTTTCTAAAGGATAGGAGTTGAATATCATAACTCCCTTATAGCCTATGTTCATTCTGGGATTCTCCTGAGAATATTTTGCAAAAAAAAACATCAAAATCGGATCAACGGTATGGCCGCGCATAGAATACGAACAAACAAACAAAACAAACATTGATTTTTATATATTAGAAATATACATCTTGATTTTGTTCCAAAAATGTGAAAAATCTCTTAAAATAAAGTGAGAAGTTGAGCTCAAATTAAATTTGCAATGCAAAGCAAATTTTCAAAGTAAGATATGTATTAGTCAATGTTCAGACAGAGTAGCCAACTTATCACAAAAAACCCGCTAACAAACAAGTGAATGTTAAAGTAATCTGGTGTACTAACTCGCCCATTTTGTCATCCTCACACTAATTTGCCCATCTAACATTAATTTACCCATTTTATCACCCTATCTTGCCCACTAATGTAGGTGGAATATTTTTGGATAGACTTTCCTCATATGTGAGCAAACATCTTGGCAATTGAATCTAGAGGGTATACGTGTTATCACATTGGCAAACGTGACGCTAAAAGTCACTATTTTCTGATCAGGATATTCACTGGTGGACTGGTGGCACGGTGGCATAGAATAACCGAAAAATGTAAATGAATTATGATATATATAAAATGTACTTAAGTGTACATTTTATTCCATATACTTTGATAAAGTACAGGGTATTTACTGCAAACACAAGTCCTATGTTTTTATAACCAATGTTGTATTTAGACCTACGTTTAAGCATCGTTTATAAATATTTACCATTTTATATTCAAATTTACAATAGATATTTTCTGATCAGTACATGTTTCATTTTTAGGGAATTTCGTAAAGAAGTCTGTTTTTAAACAATACTGATCTGTGGATATATTGCCAACTAACTAGTAATATTTGTTAGAGTGTGAGTCTTTAGACTATAGACTTGGGATCAGTGATAAATAACGTTAAGTATGAACAAGATAAACGAACTAGTTTCACATCTCCAGAGCACGGGTTTTTTTTCATATCTGGCCTAAGACAAGATATTTTGCGTGGATATAGGGCATGCGCTTGCATGCATTGAACACGGAACTGATGACATTGACCTCCAAGCGGAGTAAAATTACTAGCAGTGTAATGATTATCTGTCCACTTAGACTCACGTTACAAGTACTGAAACACCTCATTTGCTACGTTTACATACTTAACCAATCCTTAACAGGTATTTATGCGTGGAGCAGTCGCAATGAAACTATCAACTAAATAGATACATAAATAATTTTTGTGCAGAATGATTCAAATTTAATAAAAGTCAAACAGTTATGAAGTGGTAAATTGGTGTCTTTGAATATAATAAATAGCCTTTCAATATGAAATTTTAAAAAACAATAAAAGCAATATTGATTTTAAATCGTCTTTACAGTTTCCATGTACATTGTACAATTGACTAGCTTAGACACTTCATTATAGTGTCCATGCGTATTGCAGAATTGATTGACTTACACCCCTTTTCAGAGTGCCCTCGAGTATTGTAAAAATTCACTGGCTTAGACACCTCTTTACAGTTCCATGAGTATTTCAGAAATGACCGACTTACTCGACTCTGATATCATCGAGAATTTTACAATTTACTTGCTTAGACACCTCTTTACAATGACCATGATTATTGTAGAATTGACTGGTTTAGACACCTCTTTACAGTATCCACGAATTAGACACAATTGACTGGATTAGAATTTTTGTACAGAGTAAATGACTACTGTTGAATGGCTAGCTTAGACGCCTCTTTAGGATGTCCACGATCTTGCAGATTTGACTCGCCAAGGAATTTGTTTACAGAATCAATGGGTGTTTCTGAATTGATTGGTTTAGACACATTTTTAGTGTCCACGATTATTGTAGAATTGACTGGCTTATACACCTCCTCAGAGAGTCCATGATTATTGCTGAATTGACTGATTTACACGCCTCTGTACAGTGTCCTGGAGTATTGTAGAATTGACTAGTTTATACACATCTTAAAGTGTCCACGATTATTGTAGAATTGACTGGCTTATACACCTCCTTAGAGAGTCAATGATTATTGCTGAATTGACTGATTTACACGCCTCTGTACAGTGTCCTGGAGTATTGTAGAATTGACTAGATTATACACATCTTAAAGTGTCCACGATTATTGTAGAATTGACTGGCTTATACACCTCCTTAGAGAGTCCATGATTATTGCTGAATTGACTGATTTACACGCCTCTGTACAGTGTCCTGGAGTATTGTAATTGACTAGTTTATACACATCTTAAAGTGTCCACGATTACTGTAGAATTGACTGGCTTATACACCTCCTTAGAGAGTCCATGATTATTGCTGAATTGACTGATTTACACGCCTCTGTACAGTGTCCTGGAGTATTGTAGAATTGACTAGTTTATACACATCTTAAAGTGTCCACGATTATTGTAGAATTGACTGGCTTATACACCTCCTTAGAGAGTCCATGATTATTGCTGAATTGACTGATTTACACATCTCTGTACAGTGTCCTGGAGTATTGTAGAATTGACTAGTTTATACACATCTTAAAGTGTCCACGATTATTGTAGAATTGACTGGCTTATACACCTCCTTAGAGAGTCCATGATTATTGCTGAATTGACTGATTTACACGCCTCTGTACAGTGTCCTGGAGTATTGTAGAATTGACTAGTTTATAGTTTATACACATCTTAAAGTGTCCACGATTATTGTAGAATTGACTGACTTATACACCTCCTTAGAGAGTCCATGATTATTGCTGAATTGACTGATTTACACGCCTCTGTACAGTGTCCTGGAGTATTGTAGAATTGACTAGTTTATACACATCTTAAAGTGTCCACGATTATTGTAGAATTGACTGGCTTATACACCTCCTTAGAGAGTCCATGATTATTGCTGAATTGACTGATTTACACGCCTCTGTACAGTGTCCTGGAGTATTGTAGAATTGACTAGTTTTATACACATCTTAAAGTGTCCACGATTATTGTAGAATTGACTGGCTTATACACCTCCTTAGAGAGTCCATGATTATTGCTGAATTGACTGATTTACACGCCTCTGTACAGTGTCCTGGAGTATTGTAGAATTGACTAGTTTATACACATCTTAAAGTGTCCACGATTATTGTAGAATTGACTGGCTTATACACCTCCTTAGAGAGTCCATGATTATTGCTGAATTGACTGATTTACACGCCTCTGTACAGTGTCCTGGATTATTGTAGAATTGACTAGTTTATACACATCTTAAAGTGTCCACGAGTATTGTAGAATTGACTGGCTTATACACCTCCTTAGAGAGTCCATGATTATTGCTGAATTGACTGATTTACACGCCTTTCTACAGTGTCCTGGAGTATTGTAGAATTGACTAGTTTATACACCTCCTTAGAGAGTCCATGATTATTGCTGAATTGACTGATTTACACGCCTCTGTACAGTGTCCTGGAGTATTGTAGAATTGACTAGTTTATACACATCTTAAAGTGTCCACGAGTATTGTAGAATTGACTGGCTTATACACCTCCTTAGAGAGTCCATGATTATTGCTGAATTGACTGATTTACACGCCTCTGTACAGTGTCCTGGAGTATTGTAGAATTGACTAGTTTATACACATCTTAAAGTGTCAACGAGTAGTGTAGAATTGACTGGCTGATACAACTCCTTAGAGAGTCAATGATTATTGCTGAATTGACTGATTTACACAACATCTTGGACAGTGTCATGGAGTATTGTAGAATTGACTAGTTTAACACTCGTAACATAACAAATGTCCACGAGTATGGTAGAATGACTGGCTTATAAACCTCCTTAGAGAGTCCATGATTTTTGCTGAATTGACTGATTTACACGCCTCTGTACATGTCCTGGAGTATAGTAGAATGACGAGTTTGATACACATCTTAAAGTGTCCACGAGTATTGTAGAATTGACTGGCTTATACACCTCCTTAGAGAATCCATTGATATTGCTGAATTGACGGATTTACACGCCTATTACAGTGCCTGGAGTATTGTAGAATTGACTAGTTTATACACCTCTAAAGGTCCACGATTATTGTAGAATTGACTAGTTTATCAACCTCTTAGAGAGTCCATGATTATTGCTGAATTGACTGATTTACACGCCTCTGTACAGTGTGTCCGGGAGTATTGTAGAAATTGACTAGTTATACACATCGTAAAGTGTCCACGAGTATTGGTAGAATTGACTGGCTTTTCCACCTCCTTAGAGAGTCCATGAGTATTGCTGAATTGACTGATGTACCAGCCTCTCGGACACGTGTCCTGGAAGGATTGTAAGATTGACTAGTTTATACACATCTTAAAGTGTCCACGATTATTGTAGAGAATTGACTGGCTTATCACACCTCCCTTAGAGAGTCCAATGATTAGTGGCTGAATTGACTGATTTCACGTCAGCCTCTGTACAGTATCCTGGAGTATTGTAGAATTGACTATTTTATACACACTCTTAAAGATGTCCACGAGCAATGGTTGAGACATGACTGGCCTTTGACACCTCCTTAGAGAGTCCATGATTATTGCTTGAATTGACTGATTTACACGCCCTCGATACAGTGTCCTGGAGTACTTGTAGAATTGACTATTTTATACACATCTTAAAGAGTCCCACGATTATTGTAGAATTGACTGGCTTATACACCTCCTTAGAGAGTCCATGATTATTGCTGAATTGACTGATTTACACGCCTCTGTACAGTGTCCTGGAGGTATTGTAGAATTGACTAGTTTTATAGTTATACAACATCTTAAAGTGTCCACGTAGTATTGTAGAATTGACTGGCTTATACACCTCCTTAGAGAGTCCATGATTATTGCTGAATTGACTGATTTACACGCCTCTGTACAGTGTCCTGGAGTATTGTAGAATTGACTATTTATAACACATCTTAAAGTGTCCACGATTATTGTAGAATTGACTGGCTTATACACCTCCTTAGAGAGTCCATGATTATTGCTGAATTGACTGATTTACACGCCTCTGTACAGTGGTCCTGGAGTATTGTAGAATTGACTAGTTTATACACATCTTAAAGTGTCCACGATTATTGTAGAATGTGACTGGCTTATACACCTCCTTAGAGAGTCCATGATTATTGCTGAATTGACTGATTTACACGCCTCTGTACAGTGTCCTGGAGTATTGTAGAATTGACTAGTTTATACACATCTTAAAGTGTCCACGATTATTGTAGAATTGACTGGCTTATACACCTCCTTAGAGAGTCCATGATTATTGCTGAATTGACTGATTTACACGCCTCTGTACAGTGTCCTGGAGTATTGTAGATTTGACTAGTTTATACACATCTTAAAGTGTCCACGATTGTTGTAGAATTGACTGGCTTATACACCTCCTTAGAGAGTCAATGATTATTGCTGAATTGACTGATTTACACGCCTCTGTACAGTATCCTGGAGTATTGTAGAATTGACTAGTTTATACACATCTTAAAGTGTCCACGATTATTGTAGAATTGACTGTCTTATACACCTCCTTAGGGAGTCCATGATTATTGCTGAATTGACTGATTTACACGCCTCTGTACAGTGTCCTGGAGTATTGTAGAATTGACTAGTTTATACACATCTTAAAGTGTCCACGATTATTGTAGAATTGACTGGCTTATACACCTCCTTAGAGAGTCCATGATTATTGCTGAATTGACTGATTTACACGCCTCTGTACAGTGTCCTGGAGTATTGTAGAATTGACTATTTTATACACATCTTAAAGTGTCCACGATTATTGTAGAATTGACTGGCTTATACACCTCCTTAGAGAGTCCATGATTATTGCTGAATTGACTGATTTACACGCCTCTGTACAGTGTCCTGGGGTATTGTAGAATTGACTAGTTTATACACATCTTAAAGTGTCCACGAGTATTGTAGAATTGACTGGCTTAGACACCTCTTTACACTGGAATTGGCTGGCTTAGATACGTTATTATAGTGTCCACGCGTATTGCACAGTTAACTAACTTACACGCTTGTTTACAGTGTCCTCGGGTATTGTAGAATTGACTGGCTTAAAATGCCTATTTTCAATGTCCATGAGTATTGTAAATTGACTGTATTTGGCATATCTTTTCAGTGTCATGAGTAGGTATTGTAGAATTGACTGGCTTAGACACCTCCTTACCTTGTCCATGAGTATTGTAGAGTTGACTTGCTTAGATACACATTTGCTGTGGTCATGAATATTGTAGAATTGAGCAAGCAGTTGATTTTATGTTTAATTGAAAAATTGAAGAATTCATTGGCTTTGACGATTATTTACAGTGTCCATGAATATTGTAGAATTTAACAATCAATTGATTTGGTATTTATTTGATGAAACATTCTAGGATTTATTGCATTAGACACCTCTTTACAGTGTCAATGAGTATTGTATAATTTACTGGCTTAGACCTCTTTACAGTGTCCAGGAGTATTATAGAATTGACTGGCTTTGACACCTCCTTAGAGTGTCCAAGAATATTATAGAATTGAGTAATAATTGATTTGGTGTTTACTTGATGAAAAATTGCAGAATTTATTGGCATAGACATCCCTTTAAAGTGTGCATGAGTATTGTAGAATTTACTGGCTTTGGCACCATTGCAGTGTCCAAGAATATTGTAGAATTTGCTGGCTGTGATATTTCTTTACAGTTTCCATGAGTATTATATAATGTACTGGTTTTTACACTTCTTTAGAGTTTCCACGAGTATTGTGAAATTTACTAGCTTTGACACCTCTCTACAGTGTCCACGAATATTGTGTTATTTATTAGTTTTGAGACCCATTTACAGAGTCCACGAATATTGTGCATTTTACTATCTTCGATACCTCTTTATAGAATTGACGAATATTGTAGAATTTACTAGATTTTACACCTCTTTACAGTGTCCAGGAGTATTGTGTAATTTACTAGCTTTGACACATCTTTACATTACCACGAATATTGTAGAATTTACTGGATTAGACAACTCTTTACAGTGGCCATGAGTATTGTAGAATTTACTGGATTAGACAACTCTTTACAGTATCCACGAGTAATAGTATAATATACTGGATTTGACACCTCTTTACAGTATCCACATATATTCTCAAATTTACTGGCTTAGACATCTCTTTACAGTGTCCATGAGTATTGTAGAATTTACTGGCACTGACACCTCTTTATAGTGTCCACGAGTATTGTAGATTTTACTGGATTAAACAATTCTATACAGTTTCCACGAATATTGTAGAATTTACTGGCTTAGATATTTCTTTACAGTGTCCACGGATATTGTAGAATTTACAGGCTTTGTCACATATATACAGTATCCACGAGTATTGTAAAATTTACTGGCTTTAACAGCTCTTGACAGTGTCCATGAGTATTGTAGAATTTATTGGCATTGACATATCTTTAGAGTGTCCACGAATATTGCAGAATATACTGGCTGTGACACCTATTTTCAGTGTCTAAGAGCATTGTAGAATTTACTGGCTTTAGACACATCTTTAGAGTATATATGTAAATTGTGGGATTAACCACAGTAATTAATTATACATCTGTCAATAAATGACTATCTTTGTATATAATAGATGGGTAATCGCTGTGTCACATCTCAATTTGTGTCACAATATCGGTTGATTTACTGTGCACTGAACGTTACAAAATAGGTTACGTTTACATCTGCGCACTGGTTATTATAATTTGAATCGCATATATCCACTCCTCCACTCATTAGTATATTGTAAGTGATTATAGCAAACTGACCATTTTCGTGAAAGCGTGTCTTAAAATAAATGGTTCGGCATTGTTATATTTCAAAACAACGTGTCTTTTGAAATCTAGACACACTGACTGATTTGCATTCTTATGTTCAGTTGGTGTGCATAACAATATATGTAATGAGCATTAAGATAAGGTAATTTTATTTTTAATTGCACTCCTCCAGTTCCATCTCTCATTACATTTGCACCGTCGCGTCGCATCGTAGGTTTGATGCTGATTTCGTGAGGTGAATCCTTTAATATTGTATCTAATTCATTTAAAATACAGTAAGAAATTGCCTCCGCGTTTCGTCCCTCTGGATTAAAAATATCCAGAATATTTCATATGCAAAACTATTCACCTCGTAGCGAAGCACTAACGCTAACAGTGTCTGATCGGAAATATCTGTGGTCTCATCGGCCATTATTGCTAAAAATTCGGCTCGTTTCATTTCTCCTATTATGAACTCGCGATAAGTTTCCAACATTGAATCAAACAATTAAATGTCAATGGTTTTTATTTCCCCTTAAAAAATTCAATTTCATGTGTTGTTTCACAGCATTGTCTAGACTAGAAATTAAATCTGTTAATCCTAAGAAGTCCACCGCTGTGGTCTCGAGGTAGCATGCTGCCTTGTCAAGCAGCGGGACTGGGTTCGATTCCCGGTCGGGACAACCTTCCTGAGTGAGGGTTTTTCGAGGTTTTTCCTCAACTGTAAGACAAATGTTAGGAATCTTTGAGACCCTAACGGTCCCCGAATATCATCTGGCCATTTTCAAGCACAGTGTGGAAAACAACTGGAAACTGCCACACCTATAATTACCAGTAAAGCTGCCAAGCATAGCATGAAAAGGCTATGATTGCAGTGAAAGACCTGCCATCGGGCAGAACACTAAGTAAAAAAATCCCAAGAAAACTTCCGGATTATGAGATGTGTCACTCTCATTATGCCTCGTTAACGCAAACTCAAAGATACCACTGAATTTGACACAATATATTATTCTAGAAACTACATATATTTTTTTAGTTGTGTATTGTGCTTTTCTACGTGTTCCTGATAAGCACAACTTATCTGTGCTGCGACATTCACATTACTTAAAACACTAAGGTGTATAACATTATTCATGTGTTTCACTATGTTTTTTTTCACGCTTTATATTAGCTTGATCTGTATCTATCTACGTAACGGAATCTTTCAACACGATTTTCACCCACTTAAAAACATTGGGTCGACTTGAAACTTTGTATACTTGTAAAGGACCAATGACAATACAATAATTTCATAAATAATATATAATACATCCTAATAGGTTGCGGGCTTATCGACTTTTTAGTATTTTTTTAGTCCATCGTTGTAAGAAATTAATATTACATCCTCTGGTAGCCCAATTGGTAGAGTGGTGGACTGTAGTGGTATATAATTTCAGAAATCCTTAGGTCGCCAGGAGGATTTTTTTAGTCGATATTATAATATTGTTAGATAATAATAATTTTAAAAATAGACACTAAAATATCGTAAGCAATTAAATTTTCATGGGATTCCGGTTTATGACAATCAATGAAACTAAAAATTAAAAAGTAAATAATAGTTTAAAAAAACAACACGCTTTATTAGAAAACCAAACTAAAAAATAAAAAATAAATAATAGTTTAAAAACTAAAACAACACGCTTCATTAGAAAACCGAACTAAAAATGAAAAATAAGTTTAATTTCCAGCACGCGTGGGATAAAATTAAAGTGGTCAACAAGAAAATCATGTCCAACACATCTAGAATAAAACTAGAGTTATCTACAAAAAAATAATTTTACCATCAAAAGCGTGGGGTGCTTTTTATGGGTTTTACGTTTCCTTCTTAGAGACTTTACGTTTGCCAATATCTGTTTATTATCAAATATATTAATTGATAAAGAGCGCCCCACGCTTTTGATGGTATTTTTTTTTGTAGATAACTCTAGTTTTATTCTTGATGTGCTGGAGATGAATTTTTTGTTGACCACTTTAATTTTCTCCCAAGCTTGTTGGAAATTGAAATAATTTTTCATTTTCCAGGCAACTCTTGCCTAAACCAGGAAGTGAAGAAGAAGAAGTTCGGTTTTTTAATAAAGCGTGTTGTTTTAGTTTTTTTAACCCTTAAATTCGTAATGTATCCTTTTGGATACATCAGTTTGTTTAATAAATTTAATATTTTAAATAAATCAGAAGAAAACTAACAAAAGGAAACCACTTAAATGTATGCGTAATTATACAATATACCTAATAATAACAGTTACATAAGATTCCGTTTTCTCTGCGGTCCGCAACATTTAAATAACTAACAGAATAAATTTGTGTTTTGCCAATTTAAGGGTTAACTATTATATTTCAATTAACACGGTCCGCAACATTTAAATAACTAACAGAATAAATTTGTGTTTTGCCAATTTAAGGGTTAACTATTATATTTCAATTAACACGGTCCGCAACATTTAAATAACTAACAGAATAAATTTGTGTTTTGCCAATTTAAGGGTTAACTATTATATTTTAATTAACACGGTAAGATGCCCTAAATATGTCACGCCGACTCTACTCCATGCATCATTGTTACCAAAAAGTAGGCATGGGAATCAAAATAGAGCATTCCTAATGGCACATCCACACACCCAATCATCTTTCTGTTGAACTTGCGCGTGTAAGTCGATTCATTTCATACGGTTATTTTGTGTTATCTTAAAGGTTTGGTGTAGGCCTATTTAATTGTTTATTTGAATATTCTCTTCGAATTGTCTGCTGGAGAAAGACGTTTTTTAATAAATTGTTTACAGAATTCTCCATCTCTTATAAATATAACACACGTCTTTCAAATATTATTTATAATTTTATAGCACTTCGAACCGATCAAATTTTACTTTACTTTTAAACCAGCAATTTGTCGTTCAAAACAGAAAACATACGTACGCATACTGTATTAACAAAAGTTTGAAGAGGAGAACCGCGCGAAAATGTGATAGTGTTGCCAACTGTGATTTCTTCGGTTATGCTTAAACATATTCAGAAACAACTAAATACAATATTAAACATATTTTTTTTGCTACCATATGTATCATAAATACAAAATGCCTATAATAGGAAAAATATGAGGTAAAATGTTCATTAAAATGAAAACTAAAATAAGAAAAAGGAAAAGGAAAAGAAAATCATTATATATATATATAATAAGTACAATAGTACAAATCGCCATCTGTAGATCTGGCTGGAGAATTCAGAGCCGCAGACACGATGAAACAGATGAAACGAAATTTAGTCTCTGCGCACGCGCGTAGACACGATAAGTAATTGTGAAACTGAAATTTCGTTTCTGCGCACGCGTGACTCGAGTTTCCATACGTCGTGAACCTTCGTGGTGCGATTCACAGCACAATCTAAAGATATTGGAAAAAATAAGTAGAATGTGTGAATAGCTAGGAAAAATAAAGAAACCCGCGCAGTTTTAAATATAAAGATTTTTGTTTTTGTTCTTTAGTTTCCCCCCTCACAAATAAGTGTTCTGCAGCACCTTAAGCACACAAATAAGGAGCGGCCGCCACTCTTAGTACAGTCGGCTCACTCATTTAGTTTTTAATCGCTTTGCTTGTAGGTCTATTTTACACGCATACGTATTTAGCATATCAAGCGGCGTTTTCATTTTTACCAACTAAAGATACTGCAAAAGACAAAAGAAGCAACGATGTTAAAATAATTATATCCATGTGGAGTAGACGTGAAAACGTCATTTAAAAATGCTAAGATATTATTAGCAGAGAACGGTTTTCAGTTAATGGAGATTAGAGCGGCGTCTTAGAAGCCTCTAAAGGCATCTTCCCGGCTCTAACTGGCATTAACATTTTTTTTTTTAAACCAGAGGGAAACAGTTGCCTTTGTTCGCCGCCTGTAATCTAAATGACTGAGCCGACTTTACTATCATATATTGCTTTGCTTTATTTAATTATTTCTCCCCTTTTGTTCCGTATACCTTGCAAATTCCAGGTACCAAAAACAATTGTCCTTTTCCACTGCTGTTTTCATCCGACTTATTATATTGGGGTTTCTAGCATTTTTTGTGTTTTGTTTTATTGTTTTCCAATGGCCTACTATATCAACTCCCAACCTGGAGGACAAAGGATATTTTTCAGGTTTCCTTCCTTAGCGTTTATCAAACCAATGAAAAACTACAAGGCGGTAGTATCTGTAAACCTTAGATAAGGGGTCCTTACTGGGTACTGTCAACAGGACGAGTTGGACCCAGGTTTTTTAACGAGATTGTTACTTCTCCCCTCATCATTTTTCAACCTGGCTTGGAATAGGCATTCATTAAATGTTCATCATAATCATAGTACATTCACGAATTTAGGCCATTTGTTGACCTGTTTCGGCCTCAAGAGAAACACCATCCAAAAGTCTTTTGAGTGGACGTCCTGGTCTTCTCCTTCCTGCAGGTTGATATCTTAACATTCGTTTGGGTATCCTGTGATCTTCCATTCAATGAACATGTTGCATCCATCTTGACTTATAATCAGAAATTTTGTTTTCTAAAGGTTCCATGTGTAATTCTTCTAAGATGTCTTCATTTTTTTTTTGTGATCTAATAGTGTGTATCCTGCAGTCCTCCGAAGGTATCTCATTTCAGCAGATCTAAGTCTCTGTATATCCTCCTGTTTCAACGTCCATACTTCGCTACCATACAAAAGTGTTGCAAGAGCCAGTGTTTTATACACTTTTAGTCTTGAATGTTTTTGGACTAACTGTTGCTTGAAGATAGAATTTATTAACCCTAAAATTCTTTAAAATTTAGATATTTTTGCATTTGCATTCTTTTATTATTCATATGAGATATTGCATCCTAGATATGTAAAATTATTCACCTGCTCCAAAATGTTATTGTCCAGTACAATTATACTTCTGACAGGATCTACACCTTGAAATGCCATAATTTTTTATTAAATGTTAATAATTAGAATTCAATTCGGAGATGACTAATGAATAGAGATAACAACATATATACATAGCCTATTGGTTCAAGAATGTAACATGACCAAAAATGTCCAAGCGTCTTAAAATAAAATTGAAGTAAAAGAATATGAAGATATCATAACATAAAAGTGGGTGCATGTTGGTATACTGCCAGGAAAGCCCACCGTGGTCAGACATAAGTGTGAGTCGGTTAATATAATTATAATAACAGTATCCGGCTGACAATGAGTTCAAAGTCCTCCCGCCTCCAAATACAAACCAGTTCTTCCATTTTACGATGAAAACCAGTACGTTACGAGTCTGTGGTAAACAAACATCAGTCTGAATTAATGATTTGGTCATCTTGAAGGTACACCAACACGCAGAGTGGACGAGTAGGCTATGTAGGATTAACATCAATCACAGTGACATGAAGGCTATTTATGCATGCCAACATGTCGTACATGTGCTGTACGCTACTCTAAATAAAATACTATTTAATGTTACTGGAAGCTTCTAGTAGGAAAACCAGAGAGAAAACGCCCAGTTGGTAGACCAAAAATGAGGTGGGAGAATAACATTAACTATGATTTGAAGGAAGTAGATTATACAGGGGGATGACTGGAAAACATTGGCTCAGGATAGGGATATATGGATAGATTATGTCCGCGCGGCCATGAACCTACGGGTTCGATAGTGCCAGTGAGTTAGTAGGTTAGAGTTAGTTTGGGGATTGCTTTTCACTAAATAAATCTTTATACTGTACTAGTGATCGCAATTTTCAAGTTTCTACAACAAAACTCAGTATATCGTAAAAACTCAGTGTATCCTATTAAAATAAATACTAGGGGTAAGTATTGTCAAAAAATGAGCTAACTCCGACCATTACAAGTGGAAATTTACCTGAATTTTGAAATTGAAAATTGTTGAGTACAGTGACGAGTATAGGATGGGTGTATGTTTATGTAGCATAAAGTGTGTTGTATGAGGCATGATGGTAAGAGAATGTAGCGGCACGTAGTCTGCTCCTATTGAAAAGCACCAAGGGCAGGAACCTGGTGCAAATTTTAGCGATTAAAAAGTGTACAACAGCACCTCTTATGTTCCCGAGTTTGAAAATTTTGTAATTAATTACATTAAATTAATATTTTCAACCCCGCAGGAGATTGAACCCGGATCCGCTAGTTAGGGATCAGGCATGCTGAGTCAGTACGGGGACACTTGCTTGTAGTTTAAATGAGACATTTGGCGCTGTATATTAAAAGTGGCAGATAATGTTTACACAACGCTTCTCTAGGAGACGTTTCAAGCAATGGTTGAAAGTTCCTTTCAGCAGATCCTTAGACGTCACACTTAATATAATACGGATTGGAAAGTAAGCCATTTCCGTGGATGTGTGAGCCTAGGAAACCGTGGCCAATTGAAAAACGAACTCCGAATTGCTCTTCTTCGTGGTCAGTCTGACACATGGGTTCTGTTTTTTCAACGCTTTACTTAATATATTTAGGAACTTAAATTTTTTTGCTAACTGATATGTTTCTTAAAAGGTTTACGTACTTTATAATTAATTATTACATTTTCATTGTAAAAATGTTAATATTTAATAATTGTTTTACTATTTAAGATTTCATAAAATCACCTGTGATACGCTATTTTGTATACACGGTATGCCAAAAAATACCGACAATCCTTGGTATGTTTTGCAGGATGGACAAACTGATCATTGTTTAAGACTGAACCCCTGTCCGGAAACGCATGTTTTGGGCTCTGTAGAGCATCGAAATTACAAAATGTCGTCAATAAAACTGTTTGCCAGGTAACAACACGACGGAGCTTCAAACATACTTTTATATTTATTGTTAGTGCTTAAAGCTTAAGAATGTAGTAATATCAGTATAAGTATGTTCATTGCATTCCATTGACGCAGTTTAACCTCTCACCTTTCAGGTACTTCTATGTGCCACACGCCACACGGACATTGCACTGTCGGGATCATACACATACTTTTTTGACCACACCAGGACAAGGAGTACCTCCCTGAATGCGGGATCAGCTCAATGTCAGGGCATCTTCCTAATACAGCATTAAGACGAAGCACGCCATTCACATATATTCATACTAAACATCATCAGTATGATAATGATTAATATGATGGTCCCAGCTGATGTTCAGGGACGGTTTGAGCCTTAAAGTTTCCTAATATTGTTGGCTTATAGGTGAGGAAAAACCCCCAAAAAAACATCACCCAGGGAACTTGTCCCGATCGGGGATCGAACCCGCGCTTACTTCGTATGAGGCAGCGATGCTACCCAGAGACAATGGTGACTAAAAGTATGTTCATGGCAGTCAATGTACTCTAAACATACCATTTTTTAACACAAAACAAAGGCTTAAAAATGATGTGCTCAAGTATTCCGCTTATGTAAGTAAAATGAAATAAACAGTTATAATTTCAAAATTATGTATCCAACGTGGCTAATGTTGAAAGAGGAGGTTGGACGTTTTAATTAAATGTTGTTAATTTTAGAAGCGTCGCATTTGTAATAGTTTTCTTTAATTAAATAATTAAATAAAGCTATTTCATGAGAACAGTCTCAGTAGCTTCATTCCTTCGGAATTCACTAAAAAAAAGTGCAAAATATATATTTGAAGCTCTCTATTAAAATTTTTGAACCAACGAGAGACGATCAGTTAGGTTAATGGGGAAGACTACATAACAATTAACTATATGATCACAAATACCTGACTCACAAAACACACACCAAGACAAAAATCTGCTTTGAAATTATCAATGCAAGATGGATCGGAACAAGATCACATGGCCTACCAGATCACCAGATCTAACATCACCTGATTTTTTTCTTGTGGTCGTTTATTAAGGACAGCCTACAGAACCACAAGTACGTGAATTGGCAGACTTGCTACAATGTTCTTTTTATTCAGTGCCCCAGGTTGTCATTTCGACATTTTTGGTGCTCTCTTCTGGCATTGGCTTAATTGTCACCCACCTCTGAATTTCGGGCGCCTAGAAAGCGGAGTAAAGTTACCCCGATGGTATGATGGGTGATAATTGTTAATGAAACGTCAGGGCAGTTCTTAACCTAAATTCCAGACCATGGGCAGCCAGATGAATCATTCCCTTTAAGGAAAAATTCCTACGGAATGCAGGCTTTCACGGCCGGTAATCATGGTAGTAAAAGATTCCTACGGTTTGACCGGGACCTGATGAAAGTAGTCAGAAACACTGACCACTAGCCCATGAGCTGGTCGATTTGCAGCAATGTAACACCACATATATATCACTGATTGCACTTTCCCGTGCCACTTTTCCATATATCACTGATTGCACTTTCCCGTGCCACTTTTCCATATATCACTGATTGCACTTTCCCGTGCCACTTTTCCATATATCACTGATTGCACTTTCCCGTGCCACTTTTCCATATATCACTGATTGCACTTTCCCGTGCCACTTTTCCATATATCACTGATTGCACTTTCCCGTGCCACTTTTCCATATATCACTGATTGCACTTTCCCGTGCCACTTTTCCATATATCACTGATTGCACTTTCCCGTGCCACTTTTCCATATATCACTGATTGCACTTTCCCGTGCCACTTTTCGAAATCGTGTTGAGGCTTATGGTACCTGAGATAAAAACAATTTCCATTTTTCATTCTTGTAACAATTGGTTTAATTTATAATTGTTCTATAATTTTTGTCTCCGCCTCTGATTTGCATCTCACTGGTTATTTAAATATTGTTAAGCATTTAGTCTTATTCGTGTTAATTTCCGTATTTTCTGGCATTTATATTAAATGGATGTAAAGATCTTTGTAATTATGTTCAGATTCTAAAAGGAGAACGACATCATCTGCGTAACATATGAAGTGAAATCTAGTGTTTCCCATTTTATTACCCATGTTATCAATCATTTTATCCATTATCATATTAAATAAGAATGGACTTAAATAGTCATCTTTCCTGTTGCCCTCTGAGAGTTATATCTTCAGTTTGCTGTTATTTTACTTCGATTGCTGTTTTGCAGTGTGTGTTAATTGATATTATTGCTGTAATCAGTTCATTAGGAATG
Source organism: Diploptera punctata (assembly GCA_030220185.1). Lineage (NCBI taxonomy): Eukaryota > Metazoa > Arthropoda > Insecta > Blattodea > Blaberidae > Diploptera > Diploptera punctata. Next base: position 169,055 of record JASPKZ010000795.1, read on the forward strand.
TAATTATCTCTGAAGATGTGTACAACATGTTCAAGCTATTAAAAGCTTTCTTCATATCTATGAAACATAAGGGTACTGGTTTATTGAATTCTCATGATTTTTCCACAATTTGCCTATGTAAATTGAATCTAATGTGGATGTAGGTATTTTTCTGAATTTCTTGTGTTGTTATTTAATATGGGTTAATGTATTTAATTTATTGTTTGTTAGTTTTGCGAATACTTTTAGAGAACTATTAAGTAATGTAATCCCACCATAGTTTTCTGGTTTACTTTTGTCACCCTTTTTAAATATTGGAATAGTTATACTCGGTTTCTGTTCTAGTGGGGGTGGATCCGCTTATTATGAAATTTTTGAACAACTTCTGTAGTTCGTTTACCAGTTCTATTCCTCCATATTTCAACATTTCATTTGTTACCGTATCCGAACCTGCAGTCTTTCGATTTTTCAATCTCCTTGCTGAGTCAGATACTTCATCTACTGTTATTTCAATTAATGTTTCTTAGTTTGATATTCATAAAAATCCTGATTATTTCCTTCTTTTTTTTATATTTCCTGTAAATAATTATGCCATTCTTGCATTGTCAATGTATTTGTTTGTACACTATCCCTAATATTCATTTTATTTGTTCCCCATATTTTTCGTTGGCCTCCATATATATCATATTTCATATCTTTCGAAAATGTTTCCTAATGATCCTGCTTAATTTTTCTAATTTTAGCGCTTGCTATATTGCGTTATGTTGTGTATGTTTTCCAAGATTCAGGGATTTTATTTATCAAAAATTGTAAATATGAATATTTTTTTAAAAATTGTTGGCTATTTCCTTAATTTCATGGAGTATTCTTCTTATTACTGTTTACATTTACTTGGATTAGTCATATTACTTCCTTAGGTGTATTTAATTTACTGTCCTTTATTTGTTGCCATTGTTGGCCTACATTATTTTGTGTATCTTTTTGGATTTATAGAAGTTTTTCCTTTAATCTTTGCTGGTATAATTGTCTTGTGCTTACATTTATAAATTATTCAATATCAAATTTTGTTATATACATTGACTTTCCTCTTTTTATGTTTGGTAATCGTATTCTGATTTTGCATACAACTAATTTGTGGTCACTACCTACACTAGTGTCCAAAATTCAAGCAACAAACTGAAATTTCATCTTTGTGGGTTTATTGTGCCTGAAAAACAAATGATACGAAAGTATAAACAATTAGAAGAATAAAAAAGTAAACAACTGCAACATTCGTGCATACCAGTAAAACAAAATGTCCCTTTTTTTTAAATTAGTGAATTCAAACACATCCAGAAAACAGGTTAGTGTGTTCAGTATTCTGTGTGACCACCTCTGGCAGCAATATACAAGCTTCACAACGGCGTGGCATGCTGCGAATAATGTCATCAATCTCATTTTGAGGCAATAACGCCCATTCTTCCTGCAGAGCAACTCGCAAGGCGTGGTGAGTGGTTGGTGTATATTCATGTGAAGCTACTCGTCTCCCTAGTGCATCCCAGACATGCTCTATAGGATTCAAATCGGGAGAGCTAGCAGGCCAATCCATGCGTGCAATATCTTCAGTTTCCAGGAACTCATCAACCACCTGTACTCTATGAGCATTATCATCCATCAGTAAGAAATCTGGGCCCACAGCACCGCGAACAGCCGCACATGAGGTGCCAAGATCTCGTCATGATACCTGACAACAGTTAAACCTTGTCGACATACCCGTGTAATTTCATGAAGAGGTGTTCGAGTAGTCAACAGAACTCCTGCCCACACCATTATTAAGCCACCTCCAAATTAGTCTCTTTCCACTCTTTCCACAATGTTTGAATCTCCAAATCGTGTTGCAGGTTCTCTCCAGATGCGAATTCGTCGACAATCATTTTCATGATTAAATCTGAGCTCGTCTGTGAAGAGAACATTGACCCACTGTTCGACAGTCCAGTTGGCATGTTGATGACTCCACTCTTGACGGCCTCTTCTCTGAATCGCGTCAGGTGTACACATACAGCAGGTCTCCGATAATAAAGGCCTCTCTGCCAAAGCAGTGTGTATACTGTTTACCTCGATACAACTGTTCCAGTGGATGCTGTGAGGTCAGATGCCAGTTGTCGTGCAGTACTACGGCGGTACCGTCTTGCCCTTAGAGTCAAATAACGGTTCTCTCTTTCCGATGTCACTCTTGGTCGTCCTTGCTCTGGCTTCGGGATACATTTTTGGACTCTAATAACTGTTTCCACATCCGACATACAACAGAACGATTCACCTTAAGCCATCTGGCCACATCAGCTTGACTGTCCTGCTTCCATTCTTCCTATGGCCCTCCAACGAAGTGATTCTTCTAGGCGGCTTTTCTGTGCCATACTCTATCTGCAGTAAATGTTTACACAGCAAACATTGATGTTGGACTAAGCAATAAACACTATACTGCAATGCCCTGTTTGATAGGTGCACTGATGTCATCGTTTGCATGGTTGTAAGATGGCAGTTCAACAGGACTGTACTAACATATGTTTACGTTTTATATGAATATAAAGTGAATTAGACATAGGAAGGAGAAATACCAGTTTGTTGCTTTAATTTTGGACACTATTGTATATCAGCAGAATTAAGTGTCCTAACATAAATTAACTGAACAAAATAATTTTTGTATTTTTTAAATATAGTTAATTACTGAGTGATTTCATTCAAATCCTCTTTTTACTCCCATTCACTTATTGCCTGAATATTCAGCTACCTTCTTATTTCTTCATTTCTAATTTTATCTTTCCTTGGTGTATGTACAGCCTTTGAAATAATTGTTGGCGCACAGGTAATTTTCAAGTCCCAGAACGAAGCCACTGCGCATGACCAGTGGTCAGTTGTTTGGTTCACAAGTATACAACTACTTGAGAAACTAAAATCCGTTCTATTTCGTTGTGTGTCGCGCAACGGAAAATAATTTCGCGTATACAAGTAGTGCGGTAAATACTGTAAATAAAACAAAGCAAAAAAATAAAACAAAACAAAGAAAATTAATTGAGATAAGGACGAGAGAGAGAGAGAGAGAGAGAGAGAGAGAGAGAGAGAGAGAGAGAGAGAGAGAGAGAGAGAGAGAGAGAGAGAGAGAGAGAGAGAGAGAGAAAGCGTGGCAGCGGGATCGAACACGCGACCTCCTGCATGGGAAATAAAAGTTCCCTTCACTAGACCACAACCGTTCCCTGCTACAAACTGTCTGTATGAAGCGATGCAATACTCCAGGACTTACTTGTATAATGAAATGATATAATAACTTGTCTTAATTTAAATTAATCAGATGCATTTTACATTAGTAGTGGAAATAAACAATATCGTTATGCCTTGTGTTTTTTTAAACAAAGTAACGAGATTTTACAATCGTTATTCATTATATTCATTTCCTTTAATTAATTAATTTCCCTATATATACAAATTTATTTATATAACGTAGCCTGGTAACGTGTAGGCATTATAAAAAATAACGACGTTATTAAAAAAATCCTGAAAAGGATCGAACCTGGGCCTACGTCGTCGCAAGAAAGCATCTTACCGACTGCTCTACTGAAGCGAACGATACAAGTACTGCATCAGAAGTAAGCGCTAATTTACAAACTCTGCAACACGAATGTAAAATGTTATGGGTGATTTGTATAAATAAATAAAGTTTGAAAAAAAACTTAACTAAGACTATAGACACACACCTCATATCTGAAAATGTATTAATTTCTGAACAACAGTAGGAGAGATTGCGACGAAAACTGAATTAAGACTGAAAAAGTTTATGAATATCCACTATTAAAAATAAGTTAGAGGTAGGAGGTCGTAAGGAACACATTTAGTTCGACTTCAATTAAGTTATAATGTTGTTCCATCGATAATAATCATCTGTTATAACATACGGATGCATGTCTAATTAATTCAACGACCACGTTTACAATCTGTGATCAACGATAATTACTGTCTCCAAGACAACCAATTTGTTTCGTGTCAAGAGGAGGCTATTCAAAATGAATTACAATTTTTAATCACTAGATTGTGCTCTATATTCCTGCATTAAATAGCAAACCTCTCCGCAATGCATATTTTGAGAAAGCATATAGCCTACTACTCTTATCAGCGATTCGACGTCAAATGGGAACATTTAGCCTGGCGGCCACCGTGGTGCTTTTCGATAGGAGTATGCCACATGCCGGCACCAGGTTTCACCTTCTCCCTTCTCTTCATCATCTTGCCTCATACAACACTTTCACTACACAAACATAAATATAGACTCTTCCTAGACACCGATCTATACACATATTATATAAACATATTTTACATAAAGTGATCTGCCAAAGTGGTGCGTAAATTGAGAATAGACCATATTAACGCCATCTATCCGCCCAGCGCGGAACCCGATACACGTTAAAGTGCAGTGGGTGGTATCACAACACACACACACTTAATATTACTCCCTTACGTAATGTTTTTTTTCATTTGTATTTATATACGTATAACATCTACAGATGTGCTAGACAGAGTGGGTGAAAGAAGAACAATGCTGGAACTTATAAAGAAGAGGAAAATAAATTAGATTGGCCACTGGCTAAGAAGAAACTGCCTGCTGTAGGAGGCACTAGAAGGAATGGTCAACGGAAATAAAGTTAGAGGCAGAAAAAGACATCAGATGATAAACAATATTAAAATAAATGGTTTGTATCATCATCATCATCATAGTACATTCACGAATTTAGGCCATTTGTTGACCTGTTTCGGCCTCAAGAGAAACACCATCCAGAAGTCTTTTGAGTGGACGTCCTGGTCTTCTTCTTCCTGCAGGTTGATATCTTAACATTTGTTTGGGTATTCTGTGATCTTCCATTCGATGAACATGTTGGGGTCGTCATATTTCAGTTCCTTCTGGCTTTTTTCGTGTTGAGACTTGAAAGTAGTTTTGAAGTTCCTTAGGACAGGTTACTGGCCTGACGCTAAGTAGTCCAGTGGTAGGGCTGCTACCTTTTAGTCTCTGGACAGACATTAGGATACCGCATTTACTCAGTACCTGATGGAACGGTTATACCGCCGTGACTCGGTCCTCAGAGCCTCGTTTGTGAAAACGGGTTGTACCACGAGAAGGTGAGGATGAGAATTAGGTAGGAGATGTTATACACACGTCACTACCCCTTACAAATGCAGATACAAAAAGGAAAGCTGAGTTAAAAGGAAAGAGTGGAGAATGCTGAGTTTGCAGTGAAAGACCTGCTCTTGAGCGGAACACTGTAAACGAACATCTAAAGCCATATCCCATCTAAATCTTTGGTAGCAGTCGATAGCTAGTAATTCATTTAACGACGCTCTTTAATAATTTAGATCATTAGCATCGCATTTCAAATCATCATCATCACTTCAATGTTTAGGACTATCTCCTGTTCCGGTCTATATTACAGTTAAATGTTCTCTTTCCAGCCCTGCCTTAGTCGTCTCAGATCCCGTCTTCCTGTAGCTTTGTTGTCATAGGCTTGACTTGGAATGTGGAATGTTGGCATTCTTAAATTGAATCATTGAAACGTTTTGTTCAGAGACCTCTTATTTCTATATGTACGTATCCTAAGAGCACATAAAAATATAGAACTAGATGATCCTTTGCAAGGTTTAGCCCTTTTTTATGTATAATTTGACTGCGCTAATAGTTTTTTAATTTACTCCAAAGTAATGAAACTTTGGCATTTTTCTCAAGAAAATATTTTGAAAAAAAAATTTAGTCCCTTGTTCTCATCGATCTACCTAGTGCACACTACAAAAATGTATATAAATATATGCACAGGGATGGACGATCATCCTGCCAATAAAGGGAAAACATGTGGTCAGCATGTCGGGTCCCCCAGGCGTTACAGCTGGTTTTCTCAAACTGAAGTCGCTACTTATTGTTGCTACCCAAATGTTCACGATGCTCGGTTGGCACCGCTCCCGGCTGAAATCCCACGAGAAAATGTTTTCCCCATGGGGACCCGAACCATCGCAAGTCCCGTAGCTCAGCTATGGCACGGGACATGCCTGTGTGTGTGTCTTAACGCTTTAGAGACAGTAATTTTTTGTTTTTTTCGGAACCAAATTCGGCTTATAACAATACATTTAAATAAGTAAGGTCGAGTTTTTTAACCCTCAAAGTCGAAAGATCACTTGAAAATTTTATAAATCGCTGTATCGCCCGCAATTTTCATGTTTTCGCAACTAAACTCAGTATATAGACAACGATTGAAATAAAATGAGGAAGCTATTCACAAAGAAATAGTGAAACCCGACTATTAGAAGTGGGTGTTTATCTAAACCCTAAATTAAAAATCTCTCTTTATTTTCACTCCCGTCCGATAAATTTAAATAATTAGTATTCCCTCCATGGTATGCTTACCTTGTCGTGGTGGAGTGGCTTGCGTGCTTAAATGATCCCGAGAGCTATGCCGGCGGTAGCATTGCTGCCGATAGGGTTACCCATGCCGGACAGGTTGAAGGTGATAAGCCAGACGAAAAAAGTACCTTCATCGAAATAGTGACGATCTTTCACCGTAAAAATATAACCGTCAAGAAATGCGGACATGGGTTCAACTGGGGTAAAACTTTCCGGAGGTCAAATAATACCCCATTCGGATCTTCGGGCGGGGACTACTTCAGGAAATCCATGCCAAAGGCTCAAACATAGGGACATTTTCCTAGGCACATGGAATGTTAGGATTTCATACAATAGCGTGGCGCTAGAGGTATTAACGCGGGAATTAGATAAATCACCCTTGGATATAGTCGCTTTACAGGAAGTAAGATGGCGGGAAGAAGGTAGTCAGGAATCAGGAAGCTTTGTATTATACTGCGGGGGGAGCCAAATGACCTAAATTTGGAACGGGGCTTTAGTCCGAAGGAGGATCCTATCCGCTATCCGAGATATTAAGTTTGTCAGTGATAGGACATCTTATTTATTTCTAAAGGGTAAATGACATGATTTAGTAATCGTAAATGTACATGCCCCCACAGAAGATATATGTCAAGAACAAGGATGAGTTCTATGGGCAATTAGAATGCATATTTTATAGCCTTTCACGATATCATATGAAAATTGTCTTAGGAGATTTTAATGCAAAAATTATACTATGGACATCTTATTAACGTCTTCAGTACTAGCGACGACTTCGAGGGACATCACAAATTTATTTGACATTATTTTCACTATTAGTGATAAAAAGTGTGTTATAAATATTTTAAATTTTCAGTAAATATCTCTTGATTTTAAATTAATTTGTTATATGTGGAATAAGTTTATCTTGCCATCTATAAAATTATAATTTTGATATATTCCTTCAATCAGGAACAGGTTTACAATGTGTTATCACATATTTCTGTGACCATTGTTCTATAATGTTATCTTCTCATCGTTTCGTTTGTGTCCTGCAACACCTTCTCTTCCCGCTGGAATCGAATTCAAAACTCTTCATGGTAAACTTTAATCATTCATTCCTTTCACATGTCCATACCATTTAAAAGTCTAATTTTACAAAATCTATAAATAAATTTCCTTTATTCATATAATGTCCAATAATTTCATTTCTTATTCTGCCCAGTTTAGAATATCTGTATGAACGTCGTAAGAAATCCATTTCCAGTGCTAATAATTTTGACCGTAAATTTTGACTTAGTATCCAGGTTTACGCTTCATACATCGCCAGACATTGGATTATAGTCTGGCATATATATTTACTTTAATTTCTTTAAAAATAGCTTAATCTATAATATTCCATTTAGCATTGCTTTTGCTGATCTTCCTTTGTTTACTCTATGTTTAATATATTCATCTTGCGTAGAACCTTTATCAATTTTGACGTCTAAGCATTCAAATGCATTGCACCCTTTAATGATTGTTTTCCTTCTCGCAAAATTAAATATTTTGTGCTTTCACCGCAATCCATATAGAATGTCATTTCAAAAATTAATTTTTAAACCGAATTTATCACATTCTTCAATCAATTTTCGTAATATATATTCCTCACCATTGCATATATATATATATATATATATATATATATATATATATATATACACACACACACACACACACACACACTGCATAATATCTGGTCTCAAATTTATACAGGAATATTTCAAGGATAAGAAAGGTGACATCAGTGACAAAAATGTTATTGAAGATAAAGGAATTGTAAGTGACAAATTGTCTCAGATATTGTCAAAAGTAATGACAATCGGTGGAGCATAAAATATACTCCTTGACTCTGGAGACAAGAAGTTATAATGGAAACGTTGCCATACAAGAGTGGAGGAAAACTCAATAAACACTAACTAACTAACTGGCACTATCGAACCCGAGATTCATGGCCGCGCGGAAATAAGCTCTCCACACATCTCTATCCTGAGCTAATGATTTCCAATCATTCCCTGTATAATATACTTTCTTCAAATCATGGTTAATAATATTCTACCATCTCATTCTTGGTCTACCAACTGGGCGTTATCCCTCTGGTGTTCCTACACGAAGCTCCCATGCCCCTCTTTCATTCTCCATTCGTTTCACCTCTCCTGCCTATCGCAGTCTGCAAGACTTAACTGTTCTTATTATATCCGACATCCTATAAAGACCATGTAGTTCACTGTTATGTAGTCTTCTCCATTAGTCTGCCTGTTCATCTCTCTTTGGTCCAAACATTTTTCCAACAACTTTATTCTCTTTAATACACTGATAAAATCATAAAATATACAGTCCATGTACACAATTCACCAATTAATAATTACAAGAGTCATCATATTCAACAGCGAAGCTGTCATTTTGAAGACTGAAGACAAACATGGTAATGAATAAATAAAATCAATTTAAAAACAAACTACGTCACATGATACAATCTATTAGAAGTAAACAGTATCACATAATTAAACTAATCCTCTTTTCCTTCAAATAGAGAAAGAAGGGCGCTGTACGGAATAAGGCCTTTGTCTTTATTCATAACTAGCTAATACCCGGCGTGCGCTCCTACGCTTAAATAAATGAAAATTAATGTGCTTTAATGTTTAGTTGAATAAGTACAAGGAAAAAGAATTACAAATTTATATTTTTTTAGATACCCCGTGCTGATTGCTCGGCGTTTGCCGAGAATCTACTTATCCCGATCTTCTTGACATAAATGAGCTGAATTACGAAAATTACTGTGTTTTGTGTTTAGTTAAATAAATATAGGGAACATTTTAGATCGTAATTATTTTTAGATACCCCGTGCTGTTTACCCGGCGTTGTTCGGGAATCTACTCATCCCTATCTTCTTGGTATAAATGAGCTGAAAGACAAAAATTAATGTACTTCTAATGATTAGCTGAAAAAGTAAAATGAAAAATGATTATAAATGTATATCGTAATTATTTTAACCTTCCCCGTGCTGATTACCCGGTGTTGCCCGGGAATCTACTTATCTCCATCTTCTTTGCATGAATGAGCTAAAAGACAAAGTTCGTTATTGTTAGTTATCCGTAAAAGAATACCCGTCATGTGCTGCTATGTTTGCACAGGAATCTACGTACTTGTCTCGATTTTCTTGGCATCAAAGAAAGAAAAATAGTAATTCTGAGTTATCCGTAATAGGTAAACATATTCTGTCGTGGACTTTTTTATAGAGCTTTTTGAGATATTGAATTCTGTGTACAATAATTGTGTGTATTTCTTATGGTTTAGGCAGCGTAAGCCATTTAAGCGTCCAAAGAGCTACTTTTTTCACGTTTTCCTCTATGAAAGGCGATTTTAAGGGTGTAGGAGTTAAGTATCACAACTCTCTTATAGCCTATGTTCATCCCGGGAATCGCCTGAACATTTTGTTACAATCGGAGCAACGGTATGGCCGGGCATAAAGTACGAACAAACATTCAAAGACAAACAACATTTTTATATATTAGATTTTGTCCTTATTTTTACAGTTTTCCAAACTTTCAAGGACGTCAAGGAATTTGAAATTAATGACCAAACTAATCAGCCTAAGGTTACTTTTATCAATAACATGCCAGTAATCAGAAATAAGCTGAGCAAACTCCAGATTTTTCAATTCTATTAAATTAAAAATGTGTAAGATGGTCCTTGATTTTCAGGAAGTGGCTGAATTCAAATACCTAGGAACAATAATCACAAATAGGAATGAGATGCACAAAGAAATTAAACATAGGCTCAATTTTGGAAATGCATTGCAGAGACTTTTGATGTCTCAACTCCTTTCAAAAAACGTTAAACTGAAAATATATAAAACTATTATTCTACCAGTTATATTATATGGGTGCGAAACATGGACTCTTACTTTAAGTGAGGAAAGGAGATTACGATTATTTGAGAATAAAATTCTTAGGAACATTTTTGGACCAAAGAGAGATGAACAGACAGGTGAATGGAGAAGACTACATAACAATGAACTACATGGTCTTTATAGGAAACCAGATATAATAAGAACAGTTAAGTCTCATAGACTGCGATGGGCAGGACATGTTGCGCGTATGGGGAATGAAAGACGTGCATGGAAACTTTTTGTAGGAAAGCCAGAAGGAAAACGCCCAGTTGGTAGACCAAGAATGAGGTGGGAAAACAACATTAACTATGATTTGAGGGAAGTAGATTATACAGGGAATGATTAGAAAGCATTGGCTCAGGATAGGGATGTATGGAGAGCTTATGTCCGCGCGGCCATGAACCTACGGGTTCGATAGTGCCAGTGAGTAAGTAAGTAAGTAAGTAAGTAAGTAAGTAAGTAAGCAAGTAAGTAAGTAAGTAAGATGGTCCTTGAATCTGGTTAAAATGGATCTTCTTGTTTGTCCAAGATACTTCATATCACAGTCGTTACATCCAATTTCATAAATACCGGATTTTTTAAACGATCGACTTTATCTTTAGGGTTTCCAAGTCCACTATTTAATGTGAAAGTGGAAGTAAAAACTAGTGTAGTGTCTAATAATTTGAATATCTTGTTCAAACCTCTAGATGAAGAGGGAGCATATGGCTATAAGTGCAAAATAAGCTTTATTAATAGAAGAATGGAAGGCTGTAGGATCAGTAATAAGTTTTCTAAATTCAAATTTACGAATCAAATTAACAATCATAGTTTCATTGAAACCATTACACTTAACGATATCTGTAATAGTTTGTAATTCTTTATTGTATCTATTTTTATTTAACGGAAAAGTGGACGATGAACTAAAAACATTGAAATTAACCATTTTATGTGGATTACAATGATAAGAATCCGTGGTGAATATCTAAAGGTCTGGTATCTTTTCTTAAAATATCAAACTCTAATTAATAGCATAGGGGCACGCCGTTGCGTAGTGGTTAAGGCACTGAGCTACAAGCCGGAGGGTCGAGGGTTCAATTCCCATTGGGATCAGGATTTTTAAACTGACCCAAACCCTCTGGTGGCACTATGGCCCTGGGGTAGACTCAGCCTCTAACGAAAATGAGTACCAGACGCTTGTTCTGGGGGTAAAGGCGGCCGTCACGCAGGGCTGACAACCCGGCTGACATAAAGTGCCGATTATCTAGAAAAAAGTGGGAGCCTTAACCTCCCACTACCCCAAGGGCCTCCGGGCCTGTTGTGGGATCACTTTACTTTAATTAATAGCATATCCAGAAAAGGCAGCCTTCCTTTTTTCTTCTCATCGTAAGTAAAACTTATGCTGGGACTCTGGTTATTTAATTCCTGTACATTGCATTTTTATTAAAAATAACAAAAAATGTCGTCTACATATCTGAGCCAGAACCTGGGAAAATAATATAATTCATTTTCCAGGTATGTTTCAAATCTACTCATAAAAATATCAGCTAGGAAGGGAGACACCGAATTACCCATTCCAGTTCCTTCCTTTTGTTCATAAAATGTATTATTAAATTAAAACATATTTTGATTCATACAAAGTTTTGATAACTTAATATATTGATTTACTTCCACCGCTGTGGTCTCGAGGTAGTGTGCCGTGTTGTCACGCAGCGGGCCCGGATTCGATCCCCGGTCAGAACAGTTTTCTGGGTGACGATTTTATCAGGGTTTTTCCTCACCTGTAAGACAAGTATCAGGAAACTTTAAGGCTCAAACGGTCCCCGAAACTTCATATGGTCATCGCAATCATCATCATTATTCATATTCATCTTAGATTAATCTTATGATCAAGGACTCTCTTGGTGCACCACTATCAACATCATCACCCATCATATCATCGGGGCATGTAATCCCGCCTTCTTCCAGGCGCCCCAACCTCATAAGTGGGTTACAATTATGCCAATGCCAGAAGAGAACACCAGAAATCCCAAAAGGAAAACTTGGGGCATTAATATATATGTATACTGATTTACAATATGGGGTTCCAATTTATTATACAGTAGTAGCGTAGTGGTTAAGGCACTGCGCTACAAGCCGGAAGGTCGAGGGTTCGAGTCCCGGTGGGGTCAGGATTTTTAAACTGACCCAAACCTTCTGGCGGCACTATGGCCCTGGGGTCGACTCAGCCTCTAACTGAAATGAGTACCAGACGCTTGTTCTGGGGTAAAGGCGGCCGTCACGCAGGGCTGATAACCCGGCTGACATCAAGTGCCGATTGTCAAGAAAAAGTGGGAGCCTTAACCTCCTACTACCCCAAGGGCCTCCTGAGGCCTGTAGTGGCATCACTTTACTTTACTTTTACTTTACTTTTAATTCTTAACTTTTATAATATTCATGATGTGTTCCGTTGAGGTTTATTCAAAATTAATATAAAATTATAGAATATTCACCTGAAAGGTCCGTCTCCTCAACTTAATTAATCATTTAACTGTAGCGCTTTCGGTACTTGTCCCATCATCGGCAGGATTCTGCCGATCCTGCCGATGATGGGACAAGTCCCGAAAGCGCTACAGTTAAATGATTAATTAAGTTGAGGAGACGGACCTTTCAGGTGAATATTCTATAATTTTATAGTATCAATTCTTGCAAATAATTCAATGTCTGGAGTATAGGTATACTGGAACAGAGAGATTTTATTCTCAAATGCTCGTATTATTTTCTCCTCCCTTAAAGTAAGAGTCCACATTACGCAACAATATAATATAACTGGGAGAATAACAGTTTTACATATTTTGAGCTTAACGTTTTTTTTAGACAAGTTCGGACGACTCAATAAACACTATCAAGTCAGTGTATAACTGGAACAGTATCTGTGAAGTAACGTGGTAAAAAAACACCAGAGATATGTGAAGAAGAGTTGAGATATATTCAACCTATAGTAGTTATATGTAGACAAAAATAAACGTTTACACACACAAAGGCTTAAGCATACAAGGCCATTTTATGAATCTCATTGTGCGAAAACGCTACTAAAATGAGTTTCTTTTTATTGTTGCACATGGAAAGTTCCCAGGTGCACAAATGAATCTTCATAAGGAATGTGAGATGCAGAAAGGAGTGGTTCAACGCATCAGTGGCCTGCCAATTGGATAATGTGTTGTGAAATGTTTTATAATTAATTTACAAATTTCATATGTCCTCATGTACCGAGAACACGGTTGTGTGGCAGGCCAACCTGCTAATTAATACCAAGTTTTAGACAAGTTTATATTTTTGTTTTAATTTTAACGAAAACTGGTTCCCTATTCCATAACTGTTATTTATTGCAGTATATCGTAATAACAGCTAAACACGAATATAGCAGTAGCAGTATTCATTCTTAATATTTAAATAAATGTCACCACATTCATTCTCAAAAAAACATTTTATACATTTCAAAACAGCAAGTGAATCTCCGAGGGCTAGAATTTCATTAACAGAACCCATTTTAATATAATCGTCGTTCTATAGTATGAGTATCTATTAAATTAAATATTATTGATGTAAGCCACACACTTCTTCAGAAAACACATGACAAATCCAATCCACATCTTACTGACTATTTAATTCATGTCCCAAATGGGAGTCAATGACCAATCACATTTCAATGATTTTTTATTTACAACCAAACACAGTCATGTTTCGCCTAAAATTTACCATCTAAAGTTTATCACAATGAAGAAAGCACTTCCTTTTTAACATTCTGAATAGGTCATAGCATTATTTTGCAGTGACTGACCCTCCAAGAAATACGGCTACCAGATTGTATATATATAGTGCATGAATGTCAACACATAGCGCATGCGGGATTTATTATAAAAATATTTGGAGCAATTGATTATACCACCAAAAAAGAAAACGCTGTTTGCATTTTCTTAAACGAATTATTTTCCAGGAAATGAGGTTGCAGAAAAATATAATTGACATATTTACATCATAGGACATCAAATTAATTAATACCTATAACATATATGGTTATAAATGTCTCCACTAGGGTGCATTCTTACAACATTGCTATCCTTTGGCAATAAATAATATTATGATCTGGTTGCAATGATGAACGAAAGAAGCAAATGAAGCGTACTAATCGTTTCTGATTTGTTTTCAAACATCGCCGTTTACATTAAATATATAAATATTTTAAAATAACTATAGTTAAATAATGATTTGTGAGTAAACAGCTTAATTTTATTTGTTAAATAGTCCTGACAAATGCTTCTCTTGATTTCCAAATTCTCATAAGTAATGCCACGAGTTATTTCCAAATCATCGATAAATTCACGACTCATGAAGTGAGGAGTGAATTTATCTAGAGAATTTGGAAATCAAGAGTGGCATTTGTTAGGACTATTTAACGAATAAAATTAAGCTGTTTACTCACAAATCATTGTTTAACTATAGTTATTTTAAAATATGTATGTGTTTAATGTGAACGGCGATTTTTGAAAACAAATCAGAAATGTGAGGTTATGTTCATTCACTGCAACTAGATCATATTATTTATTGCCAAATAAGATCGCAATATTGTAAGAATTTACCCAAGTGGTGAAATAATGAAACACATCAAACTATATATCATAATCAACATTACGGGTTATTCATTAATTTTTTTAGTAAACAACTTAGTAAAATCAAGGAATCTGTTCATTATTTGCTATATTCGATGTATTTGTTGGAGAAAAATAATGTTCTGTCCTGTTCAGAACATTAAAAAGGAGGAGCTTTCTTTATCAGAAAAGCAGGAGCTGATAAAGAGAAATCGATAAAGAGCGAGGTGAAACACGACTGTCATTGGTTGTGAAACAAAATTCATTGAAACGTGCTTGGTCATTGACTAGCATTTGTGGCTGGAGTTAAATAGTCTAGATAAATTCACTCCTCACTTCGTGAGTCGTGAATTTATCGATAATTTGGAAATCACTTGTGGCATTACTTATGATAACTATACTTCTTCTGAGCTAAGTCCCAGTGGTAACGTAAACAACCCAGATGTATGAACTGCATTTACATTTCTCGAATAACTGTTCACCTTTAAGCGTGTAAGAAAATGTAATTCACTTTCTAACACTCGAATAAATAAAATAAATATATTATCTATCATATGTCTATATACGTTACATGGGAGAATTTTAAAATATATTTTCATAATATTTTAATAGATTTAAAAAATAAACGTTTAATTGTTAAGAATTTCAATTAATTCAAAAGGCTACTTCTCCTATACAATTTTAAAGCATCAAAAAGTAAACCTTCGAAAAAGGAGAAAAATAAATTATTTTGAATGTTTTCGAACAGTTTAGTGTAAAATACCCCACGTTAGCCATTTGGGGATATGGTGAAAATAACAGCAGAATTTACAGGTAAAGCAGAATGGAGCATAAATTCTGCTCATAATGAAATTGCAAATAAAGTAAATGTATCTACAACATGGAATAACTTAAACGTCGGATTAGGTAGGCCGATATATAATTTTTGTCAAAAATAAGAAATGTAATTTCCTAATTACCTTGTATTCAGTCTTATTCCCATTAAATTTGATGTTGCCTAAGAACAATGTTTCTATCGATGACAGTTTCATACACAATTCAGTCATACGGCGGGTAAAAGTAGCACCTCGGTTTCCCCAATAGATGGAGTCGGCGAAGTAATACCTTATGCAAATTTGTTTACATTAGAATTGGAACTTAACTCGAATACAGTATGGAGTTAGGATTTTTATGTAATAAAAGAGATGATTGCAATACAGATAGTCATCATCAACAACAAGAATTAAGCCCAATGGCCTGTTCCAATCTCATTATAGATCGAATTGGTCCTTCATCTCTTCAATGGTCTTCCCAACAATCTTCTCCCTTTTGGTTTATAATTATACATTATTCTTGGTATTCGCTGTTGATTCATTCGTAATACGTGCTGAAGGTAAGCATTTTGATAGTATTTTATTCTTTCACAGAGATTAAATATAAAGTTCTGTTCTTATATCTTCGTTTTTATTTTTATCGGTCCTTTGTTATCCTGCTATTGCTCTCAACATCTTCATTTCTGCAGCCTCTAATTGTTTACTATCTGCCTTTGTTAATATCTAGGTTTCACATCCATAGATAAGAGATGGAAATGCCAATACTTTATAAAATTTTAAAATAGTTCCTTTTCTAGTTTTATTCAATAAAGTACGTTTAATTGTGCCACATAGATAATTGAATCGTTGTATTTTAGTGTGTTTATTTAAATGTCTGTCAATTCCTAAATGACGTCCGAAGTAATTAAAATTCTGAACTTGAACATTGTTTATCACTATTTTTGTTCTTATTGCACATTTTCTTTTCAGAGCTAATATTTTTGTTTTAGATATTCTTAATTGTATTTTAAGAGATATTATTTAAAATATGAAGGAATTGTTGTAAAGCATTTTCTGATGCTGTCATTATTACTTGATCGTCTGCAAAAAGCAGAGTTGTCAATACACTATTTATATTAATTTGTTCTTGCCATTCATTTATGACATGGTCCAAGTATAAATTAAATAATATTGGTGACAACGGACACCCTTGTCTTACTCCCTTGTTTATTTCTATTTTTTGTTTATTAATTTTATCTCCGCAGTCTATTTTAAAATTTGTTTCTATATATAAAATCTGTATGGCTCTTATAAGGTGTTGAGGAATTCCTTTCATTTCTAATATGTTCCATAATTTATTTCTGTTTACACTATCAAATGCTTTAGTATAATCAACAAAAGCTATATACGTGAGTAAATTAAATTATTTCCTTTTTTCTACAATTGGACCGTTGTAAAAACGCAATCTATAGTTGACCTACCCTTTCTAATTCCATTTTGTTCCTCACGTAATATTGTTTCAACTATTTTATTTATTCCATATCATACAATTTTTTGTATATATCTTATAAGCTGAATTTAATAAACTTATTCCTCTATAATTTGTACATTCTCTTCTGTTTCCTTTTTTAAATATCGGAACAGTTATTGTGTCCTTCCATTCATCCGGAACAGAACCCGTTTTCCAGCAAAGGTTTATAAATTCAAGAAACTTAACAATAAATGTAATCGATGCACAATACAGACAGTAAAATTGTTATTCAACTGTTTATGTGTGAATGGAAGATAAAAGACAGTCAGAAATTTTGCTTCTTATAAAATTCAATTCTTTGTATGTGAAACCAAAACAAAAGACAATCGTAAGTCTAACTTCTCATTATAGTATGTTGCAATCTTACATTTAAGTATAAAAATCCTGACTTTACTGAAAACCTAAATATCATAGACACAACAGCGTCATAAATAAGAATGGATTTAAAAAAATTAAAAATGTGCTCCCTAATTCAAAAAACTCACAAAACCGCAATGTCTTCACTACACTGTACTTGGTAAAAATGTATTTTTCCTTACTATATTACATGCAAATTTATTTAAGAAAGACTTTCAGTGAATAGCAGTACATGCAAGATTATAATTTGTCCTTTTCCTTATTTATAGCCGCTTTACTAACTATAATTAAATTATGCCTTTCAACTATTTCCTTTTCTTACGATTCCTTATTTATAGCCGCTTTACTATTTGTAATTAAATTATGACTTTTACCTATTTGGGAATAACCTAGAAGAATACATGTGCGATTCTACCTGAATTTTACAAATTTAAAATTAATTTACCTCAGCCCAAATTTAAGCGAAATTTTATTTTGTATTCATTAGTAGGCATTTTGCCAGTTTGTTTATTATTTAGAACAACTCGATTAGGAGCACAATTCCTCAGTATTCGCAGGGTGAGATGAGGAGTAGAAGAGAAATGTTGACGTCATGTACACCTTCTCTCCCTTCAGAGCACAGTGGAAGTTGATGCATTATGTTTTATCTGTATTATAAAACAATATAATGCTCGAAAATGTTTTTATTTGTAATAATACTAATAGGGTACATAACTTTTATATTTATTTGTATTATTAATAAAGATAAACCTTTATATTTTCATGATACGTTTTCATTATATAATATTAAGTCCAAAAATATGAAAATATTTCATAAATAATACCTTCAATACAGATACTTCTACCAGTAGGACCATCTTACTTTTAGTTTGCAAAAGTAATATAATGAAAATATGTTTTAGAAAATATTCAATAAAACTAACTATTCATTCTTCTCGTACGATAATATTGTCCTCGTTTCATTTGATCAGTTTTTGTATACGCATTCATATTAATATAATGATTATTATTATTATTTTGTGATACAATTATATAACAAATATCCAGTTATATTATATGGATGTCAAATATTAAACAAGGAAAAATACTACAAGAATTTGAAAATAAACTTCATAGGTAATATTTTGACCAGAGAGAGAAAGAGAAAGGCAGAGAGAGAGAGAGTGAGAGAGAGAGAAAGTGAGAGAGTGACTAACAAACAGGTGGTTGGAGACTTCATATTGGCGAACTTTATTATCTTTATGGGAAACCATATGTAATAAGGACTGTGATGGTCATGACATGTGACACGAATGGAAAATTAAAGAGGTGCATGGAAGCTGCTAGTAGGAAAACTAGAAGGGAAACGTCCAGTAGATAGGCCGAGAACAAGGTGGGAGAATAACATTAACCACGATTTGAGATATGTAGATTACACAGGAGATGATTGGAAAACACTGGCTGAGGATAAGGATCTATGGAGAACTTATATCTGCGCGGCCATGAACCTACGGTTTCGATAGTGCCAGTTATTATTATCATCAGCATTATTATTATTAAAGCAAAAAATGTAATTTAAGTACACAATTTACTTGCAATAACGGAAATTTCGCTTTAGGAAAAAACAACGGGTCAAGTTAAAGCAAAAAATGTTAAGTGTTACCAGTTCCCCCACAAATTTCCTGTTTACAGCCTCTGAAGCTGTCTAAATAAAAACCGGCTGTCACTTCTATACAAGTTCCATTCTATCTTTGTGTCATTTATAAAAAATAAACTGAGCAAAAACAATGGATCGTTTAAAATTCTAAATCTAGTTCTAACAAGAAACGAACTTTGCCTTCAAGCCTTCAAATGTTTTCACGTAAACGGGATGGTAGCAGTTAGGGCAATGACTGTCTTCACCTTCGAAAAAATGAAACATCGATTGTCACTTGTTTTCCACACAATTTCGAAGCGACATTGCGCTGTCCATTCTCTTCTGTTTAATTTGTAACCCATTGTTATGCATAATTTCGCACGTGTTCGATTCTCTCCATAACTAAATATCTGTGGAAATTCAATATTAATTCTTACAAGTATTATCGCCTCACTATCATGGTTGTCCGTTTATATAAAAGCGGGTGCCGGGCGAAAATGTTTGACAACGATTAACATGCGGAATTATTATAGCGGCGGTAGTCG
The DNA here is from genome assembly GCA_030220185.1 of Diploptera punctata. Lineage (NCBI taxonomy): Eukaryota > Metazoa > Arthropoda > Insecta > Blattodea > Blaberidae > Diploptera > Diploptera punctata. The sequence continues at coordinate 188,799 of JASPKZ010000795.1, forward strand.
GCATCTTTGTATTTAATTATATATAACAGCTGCGGGGAAACAAAGCAAGCCGTTGGACAACCATCATAGTGCGGCGATAATACGACTACGCGATCAAAAATGATAATTACGCCTTAAATATAATAAAAATGATAAAAATATAGTATCTACTTGTGTTAATTTAAATCTATCCAGATTTCAAATTCATTCAAAAATTAATTCAGTCGAGAAGTTTTGTTGTCGCTTATAATAAAAGATTAATTATGCTTTGTAATAAAATAAAACAAGTTTAATATACCTTCTTAGGTAGATCCATCGTCCTCAACTTATAAAATATGTATTCTTTATGCCTGTAGGCCTTTCAGAACATCCGTTCCATCTTCAGCAGCTTCTACTTCGCTACAATATCTAATATGATGGTTGATGCTGCTGGTCCTAATGTGGTGTTGTCATGACTAAAGCTTCTTCTTGACGATATCGTATAGTGGGTTGTTTAGTCTGGGAGTGCTTTTATTTATTAAAAACTTGTTGTCTATTTCCTTGATAATTTCCAGGTCTTCTAATATGTTGATTTTTGTTGGATTTCCCTATTTGTGTACTACTGTAAGGGTGTCTTCTATTGAGTTCATTCTATGACCGGCGTTTATTATGTGCTTAGCGTAATTAGATTTTCCATACGCATATACGAAATCGTTACGATGTTCTTTAAATCTTATGTCGAACCTTCTTTTCCTTCTACCTATATAGAACTTGTCACAGTCTTTGCATGTTAATTTATACATACCCTTGCCATTAAATGTATTATTTTTTTCTATTGTGTTACTTATTACATTATTTAGTTTATTATTAGTTTTGTAGGCTATGTTTAAATGTTTATTTATTTTTCTCAATGTTTTTGCTAATTTTATGGTTTCGTGGCCTGTGTAAGTTAGTGTAATCCATGTATTATTAATATCTGTTTCTCTTTCCAGTTTCGTTATTTTAATTGTATCAGTTTTCCTCTTCTGTTTTCTTACAAGTTTATCTATAATTTTGTTGTTGTATCCAATGTTTCTAGCCATTTTTATGTACCGTAATTCCTTATTGTAATCAGAAATATTCATACAACATTTATAAAATATACACTACGAAAGATTAACACAAACATACAACATAAAATTAATCGCTAGATACGTAGATGACATTATAATAATTTATAAAAGTACAGACAGGAAAGAAAAAGAAATTCTATCAGAATTACACAATATGCACAATAAATTGGAATTCACAGAAGAAATTGAACAAAACAACAAAATTAATTTTTTTGGATCTTAACATAGTTAAAAACACGAAAACAAAAAAAGAATTGAAATAAAAATGAATGCTAAAACTGTCATTAACAAAATTAATTACAATAAGGAATTACGGTACATAAAAAATGGCTAGAAACATTGGATACAACAACAAAATTATAGATAAACTTGTAAGAAAACAGAAGGGGAAAACCGATACAATTAAAATAACGAAACTGGAAAGAGAAACAGATATTAATAATACATGGATTACACTAACTTACACAGGCCACGAAACCATAAAATTAGCAAAAACATTGAGAAAAATAAATAAAAATTTAAACATAGCCTACAAAACTAATAATAAACTAAATAATGTAGTAAGTAACAAAACAGAAAAACATAATACATTTAATGGCAAGGGTGTATATAAATTAACATGCAAAGACTGTGACAAGTTCTATATAGGTAGAACGAAAAGAAGGTTCAACATAAGGTTTAAAGAACATCGTAACGATTTCGTATACGCATATGGAGAGTCTAATTACGCTAAGCACATAATTAACGCCGGTCATAGAATAAACTCAATAGAAGGTACCCTTACAATAGTAAACAAATAGGGAAATCCAACAAAAATCAACATCTTAGAAGACCTGGAAATTATCAAGGAAATAGACAACAAGTTTTTAATAAATGAAAGCACTCCCAGACTAAACAACCCACTATACGATATCGTCAGGAAGAAGCTTTAGTCACGACAACACCACATTAGGACCAGCAGCATCAACCATCATATTAGATAGTGTAGCGAAGAAGAAGCTGCTGAAAATGGAACGGATGTTCTGAAAGGCCTACAGGCATAAAGAATATATATTTTATAAGTTGAGGACGACGGATCTACCTAAGAAGGTATATTTTAACTTATTTTATGACTTTCCACCTCAACGGTGTTAACAATGAATTTTATTAGTATTGATTATGCTTTGTAACACGAATTAAAAGTTCATTTAAATATATATATATATATATATTATAATTAAATTTTTGACATTGAGCAATGCAAGCTTAATATGACATGAGAAGAAAAATAAATCCCGTCCAGGCATTTATTTTTCTTATCATGTCATATATACAGTGTATAGTGTTGGACGCCCATTTACTAAATGGTAAATTCATTAAATCCCACTTGATATGAAAACAGGTCAAAGGGTCTAATTTCATGAAGTAGAAGGAGAAGAATATATATGAGCGATTCCATGAAAATGTCATGCCGAGGTGAAAATTTAGAAATTGGCGCAGGTATAATTTTGAATACGTATTATATATATCTTCAAAGATCAAAGTTTCTGACTCTACAAGATAATGTTTCAAATGGGTATTATTTTAACCTAATATTAGTGGCAGAACTTGTCATATTCCAAACCTGTAAAAACACACAACATTTTACGAATTTGTTATTTAAATATTTGGTCGTATTAATTCGTTTTATTTCACAAACTCTTTTGTTAAACCATACTTTGATCCTTCTTAGTCGTGTATGCAATAATATTAATTGCATTCTAATGTTCTAGGTACCTTAAATGTGCCCTATAATTGTTCAATGCATGCTATGGTTAGTCAGTCACGGAAAACGCATAAAAACTACTATACACAATATAATAATTGATGGATTAAAATTTCCCCTTGGATTCTACGTTATCGATACACAACTAATAAAAAAATCATTGATGACATTTCCATGAAAAGTCATTATTTTTCCCGCTAGAGTCGCGTGACTGACTGACTTTTTGTTCTCTCAATTTTAATGCTAATACGCATGGCGCGGTCAGTTGCTAGCTGCTCTCCGCTGAGGATTAGCACAAACGTGGTTTAGGAAATCTGGTATACTATTCGGCTCAGCTGTTCCATAAAATAATTACAGGTCCTTCTTCTTTGTATATTTGAGCTAAATGGCAATCCGCGGAAGCATTTAAATATGTTCGGGAAAGGGTGCTGTAAATGTAGCAGCCATACATGTTGATTTCTAAGAAATTATACCTACAAGGAACAAAATGAGTCCCAGGCAGTTCATTGAAACAATAAGATTATCTCAATATTAACTGATTTTGCCTGGTTTAGATGGAAGGTGACACAGAAGTATTTTCTTCTAGTGTCAGGTTATGTGACACATGACAAATGTGCTATAGATGTTTGCGTAAGAAGAGTGTTTTCCGAACTATAGGGACTTCTTTCAGAACTTGCGCTGATAAAATAGTTTTCAATTGGAGCAGCAGGTACTTTAAATAAAAACACGCCTACACATTTAGCAATGTGATAGTGTTTGTACTTACATATTTGGATTTAACATAAAATGGAACTTCTTTGAATCGTACCATGGAAAGGCGACTGTAGATATTAAGTAAAAAGGATGACACGGATGCATGTAAAATAGGAAAATAAGATAAAAAGTGGTGCAGAATTCTGTAATATTGTGAGCTGTAAAAAAACCAAATAACTGTTCAGGAGTCACAAAATGATATAGAAAAAGGAAAGAAATTTCTAGAAAAAACAATTTGAGCATCTTGCAGCTATCACGGTACTCATTGCATTCACAACGCGAAAGTGTTGGACCCGTATGTTATAGAGTATGCATAACTATCAAATAAACAATCAGCGCAAAAAAAATCACAATTTTGTGTGCAAAAAAAAAGGCGACAGGACTAGAAAGCCCTTGGCCTACCATCCGGCTGCTGATCTCACATCCACCAAATATATCAATTACGGAGTTGGACAACCTTCTAGCCAGTATTGGGGTGACATGTAGTCAGCCGCTATAACTAGTTTTCTGGACTGTAGCCACTAAATATTATAGCTGCCCAAATTATTCACGATTCTGGGCGGGTACCAGTCCAATTGTGGCCTCAAGTCCATGATAATTTATTTTTTTTCTCTCATGGGGACTCGAACCAGTGCTCTCTATTAAGGCAACTTACCTCAAACCGTTCAGTCGCAGCATGGGACTTCGTGTATGACAGGAAACATTATTTTTATTAATGGGAGTGTAATAATAAATGCGTAAGCGAATCTGATACATTGATGTTATGAAATGAGTCACCAGGCTAATAACAATAAGAGTTTTTTTTATAACTCAGTTTATAGACAGAATTCACTCTGTCAGCAATTGGACAGCTTATTTGTGTGAATAATTTATTTTGAAAGTACATGCATACTGATAAACTACTAACTCATTAAGAATGTGCATACCTTATGGATGGCATATTGTATTAATTCCATGTTATAGTATTTTTTTTTATTTCAGTGGTTCAATCTAGAAATTAAAAAAATATTAAATCTTGCATCAGGTAAAACTGTAATCAGTTACTATATATATATTATCTATGTATATATATGATCTATTTAACAATAGAGAAGGCCCTTTGTTATTAAGTTTGCATAATTTAGAATGTTACATGATAAATGAATTAAATTAATTACATTATTGATTTAAATTAATCTTAATTTTACAGCAAAATTAAATTTTACATTTTTTGTAGAATTGATAAAGTATTGGAAGTTCTTTATTAATCTCTGTTACCGAAGCGGTTCATCTAGTTTCTTAGTATTTCGTTACACTGTTGTAATATTTGTATTTTAAAACTCTAAATAAAATTCTCAGATGTCAGTCAGTCACAGAATAAAGTCAGTCAGTCAGTCATACATCCCATATTAGGTTATAACTCCAGTCTTAATTGTGATTTAGAATTCGTTTTTTACTTAGAATGTAACTTGAAATGTGCCCTCCAAACGGTATTTTGGAAAATTGAATTACGATTGCTATTTCAGAGAATGATGTAGATTACCATGTTTAAGTTACATGATGAGTTGACAATTATGTCAGTCAGTCACACACACTTTGATAGATAATAAATAGCATTGTTTTTCTTCATAAGTTGTATGTTTATGTACAATCTTAATCACACACTTTTCCTCTATCATATCACGTAGATCTTCTTCTTCTTCTTCTGCACTTCCTGGATTAGGCATTAGTTGGCTGTTCCGTCTTCACTAATAGATCTAAGACCATCTCTACCGAGGACGTCCGACATAGATAATACCCCTAATTTCAATCCATTGTAATATTTATGCAAGGATTTTGGTGCAGAAGTGTACTGTAAATGTCAGTCAGTCACATATGGAATTGCTCATATAGAGATAGGCCTAAATCACACAACAAATATAGCGTGTTTGCTCTCAAATTAAGGATTCATGAAAATTAATAATATTATAATTCAAATATATATATTGATATGGAGATATTAATATATAAACTAGAAATAAAATATAAAATTTCAAAATTATGAATCGCAAGATTTCCCAAAAACACTTAACAAAAAAGAAGGCAGTAACCCATTCTTTAATTTCAATTGCCCATATAATAAACATAAAGAAAATATCAAATCCCAACTAATTCACTGCCTCTATCGAAACCCTACATTCATGGCTGCGAGGACATAAGCTCTCAGTACATTCCTATCCTGAGCTAATGTTTTCCAATCATTCCCTGTATAATCTACTTCCCTCAAATTATAGTTAATGTTATTTTCCCACCTCATTCTTGGTCTACCAACTGGTCGTTTTCCTTCTAGTTTTCCTACAAGAAGCTTCCATGCACGTCTTTCATTACCATTCGTGCCACATGCCCTGCCCATCGCAGTTTACGAGACTTGACTGTTTTTATGATACCTGGCTTCCTATAAAGACCATGTCGTTCACTGTTTTTGAGTAGTCTTCTCCATTCGCCTGTCTCTTCATCACTCTTTGGCCCAATTGTTTTCCTAAGAACTTTATTCTCACATACACGTAATCTCCTTTCCTCCCTTAACGTAACAGTCCGCGTTTCAGATCCATATAACTGGTAGAATAATAGTTTCATATAATTTCAGTTTAACGTTTTTTGAAAGGAGTTGGGACGTCAAGAGTCTCTGTAATGTATTATCACGCATTTCCACAACTGAACCTATGTTTAATTTCTTTGTGCACCTCATTCCAGTTTGTGATTATTGTTCCCAGGTGTTGGAATTCAGCCACTTCCTCAAAATTTCCCACGTTTGTCATTAGCTGTCCATTTCCATTATATAATGCACTTCTGTCCACCGCTGTGGTCTCGAGGGATCGTGCTGCCTTCTCACGCAGCGAGCCCGGGTTCGATCCCCGGCCAGGGCAGTTTATCTGGGCGAGGTTTTATCGGGGTTTTTCCTCACCTGTAAGACAAATGTCAGGAAAACTTTAAGGTCCAAACGGTCCCCGAATCATATGCCATCATCATCGCCCTTATCATCATCCTTCACCGGTGTGGAAAGCTGCAAGCATAGCATGAAAATGCTATGATTGCAGTGAAAGACCATGCCTTCGGGCAGAATTACTATGGATGGATGGATGGATGGATGGATGAAATGTACTTCTAAGTGTGACCATATATTTAATTTTATTGATATTTATTTCGAGTCCCAATTTCTCAATATTCAATAATGTGTGCGTGTTGGCCTTTATTATCTCCTCGCTATCGCTCAATAGTATTAAATCATCAACATAAACTAACAGCTTATTGATACCATTGAGTTGCAGGCATTCTTCGCCCTCTAAAGATTTGATGGCATGCTATAGTACACATTTAAATAGTAGAAGAGATAGTGCACCTCCTTGCTTCAAACAATTGTGGATTTCAAAAGTATCCGAAAACTATTTGCCTACACCCACCCCACTCTTTGTGTAATTTATACACATTCTTATAAGTCTAACTAAATTCTTAGGAATTCCGAACTGCAGCAGGATAACTTCTCCCTATTAACTGGATCGTATGCCTTTTTGTAGTCTACAAACAGTTGATGTACAGTGCCATTATATACCCATTTATTTTCTAAAATCTTTCTTAACACTAAAAATCTGATCTGTTGATTTTCTTCTAAATCCACGTTGATGATTTCCTAGAATGTCATCAATATAGGAATTAAGTCTGCTTAGTAATTTATTTCTGTATATTTGTTAGAATTTTGTACCAAGTTAAAAGTAATGAGATGTCCCTGTAGTAAATATAAAATCCTTCAAAATTAAATTAAAGCAGAAAATTCTAAAATAGAACCGTCAGTCAATTGTGAAACAACTGACATAAACTAATGAATATTCTAAACTTTGCACATATCCGGATACTTAAGACCAATATTTCGAAACCTGGTAAGAGGTCAAAAAAGTCAAAGATGAAAAGTTTTATAACCCTTTCGAGACTACGGATTTCCCAGATATTGTGGTTTTATCCCCCCCCCTAAAATTGAAACGTCAATAAGCATCATTGTTATATATCATATGTAAAAGGCAAGCCGAGAAATTACGCCTACACAGAGTTTTATTTTAACTAAAGAAACGTACAAACTTCGCGTCGCGGTTCAAATCCGGCCGGGGTCGATGGATTTTTTAGGATTGAAAAATCCTAGGAGCAAGTCCTCCGGGAGGGACTTCAAGCCGTGGATCCCGAGTCTGAAGTTTTTGAAGGCTCGTAAAAGATTCTTAAGCCTGAATAAAAGGCACAATTTATCAATCTCAACATCCTGGGAGTACCTCAGTTGCCTTCTAGATGTCTTACTGTGAGGTATGTTGACCGCGTGCCATTCATGACATCTATGGGCAAATAAGGTAACTAAATTAATTTTGTCTAGTATCTCCTAACAAAGGAGAGGCTACGCGATTACAAATATTTATTTAACAACTAACTAATTCACTGGCACTATCAAACCCGTAGGTTCATAGTTTTAAGAAATGTAAAACAGTACCTGAAATCTCAGTCGTCCTCAATAATTTGCAGTGTTGTTTTGTAGGAGGCCTTTCGATAACCTAAGTATCATCTTCTGCTTTCAGTTTGGTAATGTATTTTAAAAATCTTGACCGTAGGTTCATGACGCGCGGACATAAGCTCTCCATACATCCCTATCCTGAGTTAATGTTTTTCATGCATTCCTGTATAATCTACTTCCCTCAATTCATAATTAATGTTATTCTCCCACCTCAATCTTGATCTACCAACTGGGCTTCTTCCCTCTGTTTTTTCTACAAGAAGCTTCCATGGATGTCTTTCATTCCCCATTTGTGCCACATGTCCTGCCCATCGCTGTCTACGAGACTTAACTGTTCTTATTATATCTGACTTCCTATAGATCATGTATTTCACTGTTATGCAAGTCTTCTCCATTCGCCTGTTTGTTCATCTCTCTTTGGTCCAAAAATTTTTCCTTTATTCTCAAATACTCGTATACTCCATTCCTCCCTTAAAGTAAGAGTCCATGTTTCGCATCGATATAATATAACTAGTAGATTAACAGTTTTATATGTTTTCAGTTTAACGTTTTTTTAAAGTAGTTGGTACGGCAAGAGTCCCTGTAATGCATAATAGCACGCATTTCCAGAATTGAGCCTATATTTAATATATTTGTGCATCTCATTAATATTTCTTTACTTGCAACATTTATTAACAAGTTTAAAAAGTTTGCAACAATTTCATTACTATTAATTTATAATAAAACTGAAATAAGAATTGAACTATCATTTATTTTAACAATATATAATACTTCTTCGTCACGTGAGATAAATCTTATTCTTTAGTGAGAAAATATCTGAGCTACAACAATAAGTAATGCCACGAGTGATTTCCAATTTATCCAGAGAATTTGGAAATCAAGAGTGGCATTTGTTAGGACTATTTAACGAATAAAATTAAGCTGTTTGCTCAGAAATCATTATTTAAATATAGTTATTTTTAAAATATTTATATATTTAATGTAAACGGCGATGTTCGAAAACAAATTATAAACGATTATTACGTTTCATTTGCTTCTTTTGTTCATCACTGCAACCCAGATAATATTATTTATTGCCAAAGGAATGCAATATTGTAAGAATGCACTCTAGTGAGAAAAAATGAAACACATCAAACTGTATATTAATTCATTTTTGATCTCCTATGATGTAAATATGACAATTATATTTTTCTGGAATGTTATTACCTGGGAAAAAATACATTTAAGAAAGTGCAAACAGCGGTTTCTTTTTTTGGTGGTATAATCAATTGCTACAAATGTTTTTATATTAACTCCCGCATGGGCTATGTGTTGACATTCATGCACTATATATATATATACAATCTGGTAGCTGTATTTCTTATGGTGTCAGTCACTGCAAAATAATGCTATGACCTATTCACGTAATTCTGTTAAAAAGGAGGTGCGTTCTGTATTAAGATATTAACTTTAGTTGGTAAATTCTAGGCGAAACACGACTGTGATTAGTTGCAAATCAAAAATCATTGAGACGTGATTGGCCATTGACTCCCATTTGGGGCATGAGTTAAATAGTCAAATAAAATAAATTAAAATGACGAACCCAATAATCCCGGTACACGTGACGCCCAAGTGAGTGCGAACGTAAAGTAAACCAACACTGTAATAACCCCGGTACAGCTTAGAAAATACGCTATTTTTCATGTGGTGCGACAGGTGTAGGAATTCACTGACCTACCAGCACGCTACTACTCGAACATTCATATGTGCCGAATATAAATGTGACATATGTGCCAAATATAAACATGACGTCACCCAGAGAGTATAGGTGTACCATGTGGTCAGCATGCTAATTCCCCAGCCATTATAGCTGTTTTTCCTCAATCTGGAGCAGACACATATTGTTATTGTATCTATTATGATGTAGCCCAATGTCGAGCCATAGGCTCTTCTACTGGACAAAATTAATTTAGTACCTTATTTGCTCATAGATGTCATGAATGGTATGCGGTCAGCATACCATCCAATGAGACATCTAGCAGGCAACCAAGTTATTGCTACGATGTTGAGGTAAATTTTGCTTGCTAAAAGATATTTTACAAAATTGAAAATCTTCAGACTCGGAAACCACGGCTTAAAGTCCATCCCTGAGGACTTGCTCCTTGGATTTTTCCAACATAAAAAAATTCATCGACCACGGCCGGGTTTGAGCCCGCGACCCCCGGGACGAGAGGCAAGGATCATAACAACTAGCCCACCGCGACCGACAGATACATATTGTAGCTACCTAAATTCCTCACCGGTTGGTCGAAATTCCATTTTTTTTTCTATGTCAACTTGTATACCAGTGGGCAATCCATAGATCTATGCCTAGACAAAATGCTTAGACTGCTCGGCCGTGATGCGGGACTAATCGTTTGTTTATGATGCCGAAATTTGTTCACTTACTTTGGGAAACGAGTGGGATGGAGAAGATCCATACTAAGATATTTGGGAAGAGGTTTTTTTTTTTCAAAGCCACCAAGTTGTCTATTTTGACATTTCTGGCTTTCTTCCCTGGTATTATCGGAATTATAATCCATTTAATAAGTTGGGGCACCTGGAAGGCGGAGTTACGATACACCGATGATATGATGGGTGATAAATTATAATGAAACGCCAGGAGAGGCCTTAACCTAAATTCCAGACCAGGACAATCACAGAAATAATTCCCGGAATGAGAAAAATTAAGTTATCGGTAAATGAGAACGTTCCAAAACAGTGAGCCATTTTGCGTTGTAGCCTATACTTCGCATCTACAATAAAGCAAGTTATATATTTTTTGAAATAATTATCACTACTATATGATATTGAATTAACCTCGATCACTGAATTACAGCGTGTACGTATACATTTAAAGTATAAATAAAATAAACATTAGGCCCTATTTATTTTTATTTATTATTAATTATTTTATGATTCTTTGATTGACTGATTGATTGATTCCCATTCGTCCAGGTTGGGACATGGGTGCTCCCCTAGTGGGGGAGTTTCTTAACTAGACTAATTTAGTTACACTTATTTCCCTACAGATGTCAGCGAGTGACATGTGGTTAGAACATCGTCTCGAGGATGCATCTAACAGGAAAGTAAGGCATTTATCAGAAGGAAGAAGATCGGTAAACTTTGCTCCGAGTTTTTTTCATTCAGACTTCAGATTTTTTTTACTAATTATAACTATGTTATATTATGCATGCAATATATTTCGTTAATTATAAATTTATTTCAACTACACTCCTATTTTCAAGCTGAGATATTTCCCATAAAAATAAAATTGCATTATTAGTAGTTTTGGATATATTATGTAATTTAATTTTCTCCACTGGTTCACTAATTTAAAATGGATGTATCAGGATTTGAATCTTTGCTCCTCAAGTATGGTCTTTACATTTATTCGTTATTACAACCATTCGGTTCTCCGGGCGGGGACTACTTCAGAGAACCCATGCCAAACGCTCAAACACAGGGACATGTTCCTAGAAACGTGCAATGTTAAGACAACAGTTATTTAGACGACTAGTTTTAAACCTAATTTCGTAACGTGTTGTCTACAATAGTTTATCTACGTTCAGAATATTTAAGTAAGTGTTGTATATTTAGTACATTTAATGAAATTTATATATTGCGGAAATGATGTGTTTAGAAGAACATTAATGTGGGTTTTAGAGAAAAAAATACAATAAATCAACGAATAATGTTGTTATATTCTGCAATTTTGGGTTCTAGTTTCATATGTGAATTTAAAGTAAAACGAGCGGAGAAGGCGATATTCACGTTTCATCAGGAAGAATTTTAAAAGTAGTCCAAGATGCAACTATTAATATACTTCCAGAAAAAAATCAAGGAGAGTTTATTTATGTAATTATACGAAATCATCATTAAAATGTATTTTTTGGTCGATGTGACTAATTTCTTATACTTACCAATATTGTTGTTGCTGGAAGTAAGTCAACGTTCCCACATCTAACCTGGTTGCTATGCAAACAAAATAAATCGCAATGCTGATATGGACTCAAAAAGAACACGTTCGGTAAGTAAAATAAAACATTTCTTGAACGTTTTGTACACTAACTAGTGTCTTTGTTTAGACTTTTCCGGAATTAATGCAGAACAACCCACTCTCCAGGCTTCTTCAATTTCTCTATCATCTGCCATGACTCCTTCCATAATAAAATTATCAAACAGATTCTAATCACGGTACTACATATAAAAATGTCTCCACAGCCAACAATCCTTGCTTAAAAAAGTTACATAGCAACGATCACCAAATGAATGTTTCTCATAGAAGTCATTTACATCCAACCAATATTTTAATTCATTTATTACTATATTTAATAAAAATTAGTCACATCGACCAAAAAATAGTATGCAATACACATGAGATAAGCACGTAACAGACCTCGAAAATTAAAAAACTCGGCGGAAGCGCCTCGTTTTTTTTTTTTTCTCCAAAATTTTCTGCATCCGTAACAAGTGCTTACCTCACTTGTATCGCAATATACTATTACGTTTTGTTAAACCTGTATTTTATGTTTTGATAACGTATTTTGTTAGAATATAAGGTATAGGTTTTGTTGCTTAGTAACAATGAACTGATTGTTATAATAGCAGATAAATATTACCCATCCAAGTGTTTTGTGCAGGCGGAAAATATGTTAACTAACAAACTGTCTTTCTCTGTCTATTCCTTACTATGTTGCCACTTCCTGTCCTTTGTATCATGTTGTTTGATTGGCAGGTAGAGAGCTGACAACTATTACACATCCAAGTTAACTGTTCACGGGCGGAGGGGAAGAGTTTTAGCGCTAGTTTCGCCGATCTACTGAATCTGTGGAAGAGATGTAGGAGAAAACTGTACATCCGACCACGTATTGAAATTTTTCAATTTCAAATGTGGGGGGATAATCTCTAAACACGTGTGAAATGTCTTAACATGGTTGTCAAATTAGTCATTTAAGCACGGAACGCTCAAGCGGTCGGATCATTTAAAATCACAGTACATGTCGTCTCTCTGTTACCAGCCTCACAATAAATCACAAGTGGCAACATGTAATGAGAAGGGCAAGGAAGGGACAGCTCATTCCTAGACGTAACCCCAAAAGTAACAGGGTTGTCAAGTTAGTCATTCTGCCACTGACCGCGCAGAACGACGTATCATTAAAACACACAGTATTTGTCAGCTCTCTACCTGCCAATCAAACAACATAATACAAAGGACAGGAAGTAGCAACATAGGAAGGAATACAAAGAGAAAGATAGTTTGTTAGTTAACATATTTTCCGCCTGCACAAAACACTTGGATGGGTAATAGCGTGTATTTTAATTATCCGTCGTTCTGCGCGGTCAGTGGCAGAATGACTAACTTGACAACCCTGTTACTTTTGGGGTTACGTCTAGGAATGAGCTGTCCCTTCCTTACCCTTCTTATTACATGTTGCCACTTGTGATTTATTGTGAGGTTGGTAAGAGAGAGACGACAAATACTGTGATTTTAAATGATCCGACCGCTTGAGCGTTCCATGCTTAAATGACTAATTTGACAACCATGTTAAGAACTTTCACACGTGTTTAGAGATTCTCCCCCCACATTTGAAGTTGAAAAATTTCAATACGTGATCGGATGTACAGTTTTCTCCTACATCCCTTCCACAGATTCAGTAGATCGGCGACACTAGCGCTAAAACTCTTCCCCTCCACCCGTGAACAGTTAACTTGGATGTGTAATATAATAGTGTTTTATTTCAGCAAAAACAAAAAGGTGTTGTGATATAATTATATTCTCTATCTACATTTCACCGTCTAATATGATAGCTAACCTATTGTGAATGTCATATTTTACCTATAGTTTTGACATTTCAACTCTCATTTGAGAGGTCAGTGAAATATAAAATAATATTTAGTCAAATTGTTGTAGGATGGCTTTGCTGTATTTATTTAATATAAATAAATATGACTGATGAGTGTCTTTTCAAAAACATTAAGGCTCGAATTTTGTGGCACTAAAATTTTGAATTTGAAATATTATGGTATATTTAGAAATTGTTTCTTTTTTGATAAAACTGTGATTGTACCTATATCTATGCCAACATTTTAATAATAATAATAAATAGGGATTTTATTTCAATGAATTGAAGAAAGTTTAGAGAAGTCTGTTTTTTAATGTTAATTTTAATGTTATTTTATTATTAATTATGCTATTTTTTTTTAATTTTAAAAATAAATCGATTTATTAAGTCAATGGAAACTAAAGGGTATTTCACTTTACTTAAGTAACCAGTTTCGCAAATTGAAATTTACATTGTAATATTTATTGTGATAAAATAATGGAAGGCAAGGTATTAATCCAACTGATACAAGCATATAGGAGTAGGCCCTATGTAAATAAATCCGAGTTACGGTAGCTCTCAAGAGACAGGGTTGACTGAACTGGCTGCTCTCACTGGTTAACTTACATCAGCACAAATCATAATATTGGCGTAACGCAGTCCCTTATTTTTAATTCCAGTATTCTTAACTGAATGTCGATACTTCTCATATAATGGACACATTTTAGTTTTATGGTGAGAGCCGGGAATCGGCCTATGTCACTGGGATGGTAGCATTCAGATATTATATTATACACTGCTACAAAAATATATGGAATATGAAACTAGTGCATTAGATTTACATTAGGCTTGCAGGCAATTCTACAATACTTTTAAATTCAATTCATCCAAATAAAATACAATATTGCTAAATTGGATAATAATTAAAATTAAATAATTAAAATTTTATATTCCAACATTGCTATATGGATCGGAATACTGAGTCAAACAAAACCAGGAACGAAGAACAGGAACGCCAGAAATGAGGTTTTAGAAGCGTGTGGCTGGCTATACAATAGCAGATAGGAAAGGAAATGAAAATATACGAACAGAACTAAATATATTCACGTTATTAAATAGGATTGCTCAATACAGAGACGAATGGATTAACCAGACCAAGAGAATGGATAACAACAGAATCCCGAAACAGATTCTCGACTAGAGACTACTAGGACGACGAAATATAGGAAGACCCAGTAATATGGACAGATCAATTCTATCTAACATGATATCGGAACAGACCTTAAGATCTAATCCTTGATGATAATGATGACATCCCTCAAGGGTATATCTACAATACAATTATTATTTACAATATATTTTGATTTACTTTAGATTTAACGAATAAAATATAATATGTACAAGACAGAAATATGAAAATAAATACTACTAATCACAAGGAATGTGGGTTCCATCCCCGGTCGGGACAAGTTTCATGACTGATGGTTTTTTCAAGGTTTCTCCTCACCTTAAGAAAATGTAAGGAAAATTTAAAGCCGATACGGTCCCTGTACATCATCTGGCTATGATAATCATATTCGCCATGATTAGTATGAATATATGTGTGAATGGTGGTGATTCATGTTAATGTTGTGTTGTCTCATTGAGCTGATCCCGCATTCTCCATGACCTTGCGTGATTAAAAAAATATGTATTTGTGATTCATAGTTAAAATCCCTGTCCCAACAGGTCGTGACATTGTAAGACTCGGGTGGCGCGTGTTGCGTAAGAGGTGAGAGGTTAAACTGCGTTAATGAAATGTAATGTTCATATAATTAATTACTATTGGCCGATAGCGAGGAGATACTAAAAGACAACACGCACACACTATTGAGTAACACTAAGGAATTAGGACTGGAAGTAAATATCAATAAAACTAAATATATGGTCACACGTAGAAATACATTATATAAAGGAAATGGACAGTTAATGACAAATGAGGGAAATTTTTGAGGAAGTGGCTGAATTCAAATATCTGGGAACAATAATCACAAATAGGAATGAGATGCACAAGGAAATTAAACATAGGCTCAATTCTGGAAATACATGCTATTATGTATTGCAGAGACTCTTGGCGTCCCAACTCCTTTCAAAAAAACGTTAAACAGAAAATATATAAAACTATTATTCTACTACTTATGTTGTATGGGTGCGAAACATGGACTCTTACTTTAAGGGAGGAAAGGAGTTTACAAGTATTTGAGAATAAAGTACTTAGGAACATTTTTGGACCAAAGAGAGATGAACAGACAGGTAATGGAGAAGACTACATAATAATGAACTACATGGTCTTTATAGGAAGCCAGATATAATAAGAATAGTTAAGTCTGGTAGACTGCGATGGGTAGGACATGTTGCACGTATAGGGAATGAAAGACTTGCATGGAAGCTTCTTGTAGGAAAGCCAGAGGGATAACGCCCAGTCGGTAGACCAAGGATAAGGTGGGAGAATAACATTAACTATGATTTGAGGGAAGTAAATTATAAAGGGAATGATTGGAAAGCATTAGCTCAGGATAGGGATGTGTGGAGAGCTTATGTCTGCGCGGCCATGAACCTACGGGTTCGATAGTGCCAGTGAGTATAAGTAAGAATAATTAAAGAATTTATTATTTTCAACTACTAATATCAGTTTTATGCCTGGGGTATAAATATAGTAGTACTAGGACTTTATTAGACAAAAGTAAGATATTTACAATATTATTTACAAATATGGGTCGCACGGGCAGTAAGCCGTACGTGCTGTTGAAAGTCCGTTACAATAAAGTAATAATTGCTACTAGCGTGAAGAAAAATAAACAACAAAAAAAAAGCAATAACATTACAATTACATAAAGAAAACGCAATAATATTACAATTAAATAATAACACAATAGCATTATACACTAAAAAACCATAACATTACAATTACATAAAGAAAACACAGTAATATTACAATTAAATAATAACACAATAGCATTATACAATAATTAATTTATATATATTTGTTAAGAATTAATGTTATTGCATTTTGATAACATATATTTATTCATGAATGAGTGTTGTTCTTATTTTCCGCGTTTTGTCCAGAAATTTACCCACGTTTATCCAATTTTCTGGATTTACCAACAACTCGTAGCATGCCAATCTTTCCCGATTTGAATTTAGAAATCTTTCCGGTAATAACTGACGTCTCCAATATTCTAAATCATTACATTGTCCTAATATATGTATCTCATCTTCAAATTTCCCGCACATTGGACATATTCGTATATCGTGATCGTCGCTAATTTTTTGAAATTTCCATGCCCCTAACCTAAACCAAGCAAGCCCTGATCTCTCCTTAAATCCTAGGTTGAGTATATACGATTCTTTTCCCCAGACGTGTTTTAGGTCTCTTTGTAAACACAGTGAGCGTTTTCCCGTACATTCGGCGAAAGTATCTTGTTGGTTTATATCTAAGTACCTCCTCCTTATTTTTCTCCACACGTTCTTGCGATTTTCAGTCCCTTTTTCCCATATCCAGCCCATCCCAATCTTTTGGAGTTCTCTCCTAACCTCGTCTGCCCAAAATTTAACATCTATGTTCTTAATTTGGTGGTCGTAACAAATTGTTCTGAGCATTGTTTGTTCACCTTGGATTACTCGCAACCAATATTCGAGTACACGAATTTTACAGTTTATGTCGTCCTGGAATGACCCAAATTCATATAGAATTCCACAGTTAGAAACGGCCTTACTAAGTCCTGTAATATATTTTAGAAAATGCGTATATACCTTATTTAGTATATCCGTTCTTTGGAAACCCAAAATCTCACTACCATAGTGCATTACTGGCCTGGCCATCGCTCCATACATTTTTTCTAATGTGCTGACTGGAATATCAGGCACTCGACCCAGAACACCGAGTACACTATTAAGTTGTCCCCTCCCTTTAAATAATGCTATATCAATATGTTTTTTTCCACTTCCCGTTCATTTTCAACGTCGTACCTAGATATTCAAAATGTTTCACGTTTTGAAGTACTTGATCTTTGTATTTCCATTCCTCTGCTCCACCATAAATTGTCCCATTTTTAAAGGTCATTGTTTTTGTCTTACTAACATTTACAGTCAATCCCCAATTCCTTAAATAAGTTTATAATTGAAATAATTCAATATTTTTACAATGAAAATGTAATGTTTTAATTAAACTATACAAACTAAGAAATATAAATGGAGTATATTTCCAGTAGGTCAAGACCTCTTTGCAATCCCTTGATTGTCTTGGAACAGATAATTAAATCATCTGCATACAACAGGACTCGGATTTTAACATTTCCTATCTCCGGAGCCTCAATTTCTCCTTCTAGCATTACGTCTACAATATCATCAACAAATAGATTAAATAGCATTGGTGATAAAATGCAACCTTGTCTCACTCCCCGATTGGCTTCACTGCTCTCTGTAATGTGTCCTTGGTCTACTTTTATACAAAATTTAACATATTTATAAATTGACATTAAGGCATGTATCATTTTATGAGACAATCCTTTCCGATTTAATTTTTCCCAAAGTGCGCTTCGGTCCACAGTATCAAATGCCATCTTAAAATCAATTAATTCACAAAATAATTTACCCCCCTTCATTTTCAGATTGTCATCAATTAATGTTCTCAGAACAAATACGTTGTCCACCGTGGAGTACCCTTCTCTAAAACCTGCCTGATATTTTGAGAGCCTATAGTTCTCTTTAGCCCATTGTCTCATGCGTTCGTAAAGTACTTTACAATATATTTTTCCGAACACTGACAAGAGACAAATTCCCCTGTAACTTTCTGGTACCTGTGTCCCACTTTTCCTTTGTATAGTGGTTGGATGACACCTGTCGCCCAGGCTTCCGGATAATCTCCTCCATTAAAAAGTTTGTTGAACGCAGTTTTCAAAACGTCTAATAATTTATTGGTTGATATATTTTTCAAGAATTCCCCTGGTATTCCGTCAATTCCAGGTGCTTTACCATTCTTTAAACATTTAATGGAAGAAACCACTTCATTTTTCGAAATATCCTGATCCAGTAATTGAATATGAATTGGGTCAGGAATCTCAACTATATTTCCTTGATTATATCTTAACCTCTCATTTCCCAGCACCCTGTCAAAGTAACTTTTCCATTCCCCGGGCGTCAATCTTATAACTTTGGTTAATCAGGTACTTCGTATATAATTCAATCACCTACTTCTTAGATAATTTTCAATCAATGAATTCTCCAATATTCTCTATATTCAGCCTCGACATGAATTTTCAGTAGCGCATTTAGTGTTAAATATAAACAACGTGGTAGCTTTCCGTTGTTTTTCCCACAACACAATCTCTTTCATGTCTTAAAGATCCTTAGGAGACGTACTTGGACGTAAAGAGTGTAAATTTGGCTACACGAAGCTTTTCAAAACTCGACACGTTGTTTAAGCATAATTTCAATTCTATCAAAGAACCAACAATTCCCATTAACCATCTCATATGAGTTAATACATGTTAAATTAGGAGGTGAAACTGCGTACAGGCGAGATGTAGGAGTGAACAAAGCTGGCGACGGATTACAATTTACTCAGACTATTTAACTCATGCCCCAAATGGGAGTCAATGACCAATCACATTTCAATGATTTTTTATTTACAACCAATCACAGTCGTCTTTCGCCTAGAATTTACCAACTAAAGTTTATCATAATAAAGAAAGCACCTCCTTTTTAACATTCTGAGTAGGTCATAGCATTATCTTGCAGTGACTGACTCTCTAAGAAATACGGCTACCAGATTGTATATATAGTGCATGAATGTCAACACGTAGCGCATGCGGGAGTTAATATAAAAACATTTGTAGCAATTGATTATACCACCAAAAAAAGAAATCACTGTTTGCACTTTCTTAAATGTATTTTTTCCCAGATAATTACATTCCATAAAAATATAATTGTCATAGGACATCAGAAATAAATTAATATACAGTTTGATGTTTCATTTTTTCTCCACTAGAGTGCATTCTTACAATATTGCGTTCCTTTGGCTATTAATAATATTATCTGGTTGCAGTGATGAACAAAAGAAACAGATGAAGCGTACCAATCGTTTCTCATTTGTTTTCAAACATCGCCGTTTACATTAAATATATAAATATTTTAAAATAACTCTATTTAAATAATGATTTGTGAGTAAACAGCTTAATTGTATTCGTTAAATAATCCTAACAAATGCCACTCTTGATTTACAAATTCTCTAGATAAATTCACTCCTCAGCTTCGTGATTCGTGAATTTATCGATTATTTGGAAATCACTCGTGGCATTGCTTATGATAAGATAGCAATTACTTGTTTATGTGATGCGCTACAGTGGAGTGTCCCATGTGAATTGTATGGATCTCCACCCACAGGTTGCAGTTAACTTGGCGAGAATAATATTGATGTGTTGCCAGGCTGTTACTGCAACCTGCAACACACCTGCCAAGTTGCGTCACTCTATTCAAGGGCTTATAATATTATACAATTTCATCAACGCTGTAATGTTCGTCCATATCGTGAATTACACGTCTATAGTATTAGGAGAATTTTTATGCTTTCAAATTGTTCATAAACATTTGCATTCTCCAAAAAAATCTTTCACGGGGAACATTCAATATTTAAAGATTTCTCGAACATTCAATGCAAGATTATGGTTATAATTTCTTATTGTTTTCGTGAAATTATGAAAATATTTTTGTCCAATGCCACCAGGTTGTCTTTTATGACATCTCTGGCATTGGCGGAATTTTAATCTATTTCTTAGGTTGGGACACTTGGAAGGCGGAGTTACGTTACCCCGATGATATGATGGGTGTCAGGAGAGTCCTTAAACCTAAACGTAACCTAAATTTCAGTCAATGGCTACCATAGGACTAATTCCCTTCAAGGAAAAATTCCTATGAACTGAACGGGAATCGAACCCGAGATCTCATGAACTGTAGTCAGAAGCTCTGGTCACAAGACCACGAGGCTGGTCGTTATAAAAATATAAAATTCATTGCAATAAGCATGGACATGATTCAGCCTGGCCACTTGCTGTCTGCTAGTTTTGGATCTAATGAAGGTGGGAGATAAGGCTGAAGTTGTTCTTGTCGCCATATTGTGACTGGGTCTTCTTTTGAGCATGTTTTAGACTGAAAAGATAATTTTATAAATTTATATCAATATTAGCTCTTTTTATAACATTTCAATTAATTAACTAAACTCACTAACTCAATAGCACTGACGACTCCATAGCTTCATGGCCGCGCTGACATAAACTTTCCATGCACCCCTATCCAGAACTAACATTTTTCAATCACTCCCTATATAATTTACTTCCCTCAAATAATGATTATGTTATTCTCCCAGCTCATTCTTGACCTACTTACTAGGCGCTATCCTTCTGGTTTTCCTACAAAAAGTTTCCATGCCTTTCTTTCATTCACGCTTCCTGCCACATGTATTGCTCATTGCAGTCTCCGAGACGTAATTGCTCTTATTACGTTTGGTTTCCCATAAAAATAATTTATTTAATACTTTTTTGTTAAAATATGTTTGTTATAAGATGTCAATCAAATTGCTTTAGGCTTGGACAATGTTGAGAACCGAATGAAAACAAATTGAAACTATTTTGTTAAATTAACAGACAATAGCGCGCTATAATGGTACTACTTCAGCGCTAGATGGCCGCTCCTGTTGCTTGCCTGTGTTATAATGGTACTACTTCAGCGCTAGACGGCCGCTCCTGTTGCTTGCCTGTTTTATAGATTTAAAAAAATCAAATAATATTCAGTTGATCATAGTTGTCATGGAAACAATAACACTGACATAGTGATTCGTTATTTGATTTTGTAATTGAGTTTCAAACTTGCATAAAAAATGTGATAATTTGTTATATTTCAGTTTTAAAACGTCGATAAAGAAATCTGTCAAATAATACTCAGAATAGAATACATAATAGGCCTAATAATATGGAAGATCTCATTCGTTTTATCATGATAGAATATAGTTATTAATTTTATTGTCCTTTGGCATTTTTCGCGCTGCATCAAGAATGCTCCGAAACCGCTGTAGAACGCATCCGTAAAATCTCTCCGCAGCAAGTGAATAATAACGTATAATATAATAACTGCAAGCATTTATTTTTAGTCATTTACATGAGTTAATTAAACATTCCCCTTCCTACCTAAATTCCAATTGCATTAAACAAACCAGCTGTATAACTGCATTTTCAATGGTAGAATAATGGTTTTACCTTTAAGCGTGTAAGAAAATATAGTTCGCTCTCTAACACTCGAAATAAAGTAAACAAAAATAATAAAAATGATACATTCTGTAGCACATGTCTATAAAAGTTACAATGGAGAATATTAAAATATATTATAATTCTTCTTCTTCTTCCGAATGCAGTATTGGGTGATGATGCCCGTTCTGCGACTACAAAAACTGATCTTTCCATCGGTTGAAGGGTCTTCCGACGTCTCTTTTGCCTTTAGGGCTGAGGTGGTAAATCATCTTTGGTAAACGGGAATTTGACATTCTCTGGACGTGTTGGAACCATTTAATCTGATAATTTTGTATATGTTCAACCATTTCCCTACTATTCCACTGCATCCTTATCTCATCACTTTTCATTCTATCCCTTAATGTTACTCCAGTTAGTGATCGGAGGAATCTCATTTGTGAACTATTAATGCGGGATTTATCTTTTGCTCGAAGTGTCCAGCATTCACTTCCGTATAGTAGAGCAGGTTTGGCTATGGCATTATGAAATATCAATTGGATTTCTTTCCTCATTTGTTTTCCAAAATTTCTCCTAATTATACCATTTAATCTGTTATATTTTTCTGAATTTGTTTCCACATCTTTTTGATTATGAAACTGTGATATATTATTACCTAAATAATTAAAGTGTGTTACTTGTTCTATTGGTTTATTATTTATTATTATTTTTACTCTCGAAAGTCCCTTTCCAATGATTGCCATGGATTTGGTTTTATTTTTAGATATTTTCATGTTGTATTTTTCCAGGGTATTCTGCAATTTAAACACTGATCTCTGCAAATCATCTTCATTCTCCGCTAGAAGTACTTGATCATCTGCGAAGATTATTGTTTGTATTTGATTTCCTCTACATATTTTTACTCCAGGGGGGTTTAGTTTTTTCCACTCCTGGACAATTTTATTTAGATATAGAATAAACAGTAATGTGGATAGTCCACATCCCTGTCTTAAACCTTGGTTAATTTCAAATTTATCTGTTATTTTCCCATGATCCAACTTTACTTTTATAAATGTGGTTTCATATAAACTTTTTATAGCATTTATTAGATTATTGGGGACTTGGTAGCTTTCCAATATTTTCCACATTATGTCCCGTTTGACTCTATCATAGGCCTTTTCAAAATCTAAAAACAATATATATAGAGGGACATTAAATTCTTTCCACTTCTCAATTAGTTGTTTTATAACAAATATAGCGTCGATACATTATCGGCCTTTTCGGAATCCACATTGTTCCTCTCCAATTTTATCTTCTGTAATTTTCTGAAGTTTTCGTTTTAAAATGGATGTATATATTTTAGATGCTGTTGTCAACAATGATATACCTCTATAATTTGAACAGTTACTTTTTTCTCCTTTCTTATGGATGGGTATTACTAATGATGTTTTCCAGTCCTGAGGTATTATTCCATGTGCCCACATATAATTAAAAATTTGTACCAATCTAATATAGAGTGGTTTCCCACCATATTTCCAAAGCTCCATTGGTATACCATCTACTCCACTAGCTTTTCTATCTTTCATTTTCTTGATAGTTTCTATCACTTCATCCAATGTTATAGCATTATATTCTTCTGTGGGACAGGGAGGTGTATTTGTTCCTTCTTCCTCTGCATATAATAACTGTCTGAAATGCTGTGTCCATTGTTCTGCTGTCATTCCATTTTTAGCCAATTTATCCGTACACTCTTCTTTTAATCGCTGGAATACTTTGAAACCATATATTTTTGCTCCTGTGACATCTCTTTCTATATTTTTTATAAAACTTTCCCATCCTTCATTTTTTAATTTTCTAGATAATTTTCTGACTATTGCTCTTTTGTGTTTGTAATATATTCTATCATTAATAGTCCCAGAATTAAGCCATTTTAAATAAGCTATCTTCTTATTACTGATTGCTTCTTTTATTTCTTCATTCCAAACTTTCAATCGATTTTTTGGTCAATTTTTGGAGGTTCCCAAATATTCATTTGCTGCTTTTTTATTGATTCTTTTAATTTTATCCAATCTATTTCTACATCTCCAACTCTTGGTTTCAAGTTTTGTTTTATTCGATTTTCATATAGCTGTCTTATACTATCTTGTTCTAATAGCTGTACTTTGTATTTTTCGTTTTCTGATTTCGTTTCTACTTTCCTTCTAAAATAAGGTTTGTTCGTTCTAATTTTTCCAACCACTAAAAAGTGATCAGAATCTATTTCTGTCCCCCTATAGACTCTCGTATCCATTATTTGTGTCCAAAAATTTTCTGTTTGCTATTATGGAGTCTATTATAGATCTGGATCCCCGACTCATCCAAGTAAACTTATGTATTTCTTTATGTTTGAAAAATGTATTTGTAATTCGTAGCTGGTTATACATACAAAAATCTCTTAAAATTATCCCTTTATCATTTACTTCATTTTCTCCACGTGGGCCAATTAAATCTTTAATGGTTTTATTCCCGATTCTGGCATTGAAGTCTCCTAATATTACTATCTGGTCATTTTTATTTATTCTATCCTTTATATATTGTAATTCATTATAGAATTTCTCTGCTTCCTTTTTATTTCCAGTAGATGGGGCAAATATTCCTATTATTGTTAAATTATCTATTCCTAACTTTAATCTTAATGTTATTATTCTGTCACTTATCCAGGAATAAGTTGTTTTTTTCTCCAATTTTGTTTTATTAAAATAGCAATTCAAGATTTGGCTCTTTCTGTCTTTTCTACTCCTGAATAGATCATATGATAATCTCCCATTTCCGTTGATCCTCTTCCTTTCTTTTTTGTCTCACTAATAACAGCTATGTCTATTTGTCTTTTCTTCAATTCCTCTACCAATTCTTCATTTTTTTTATTAAGTCCTCTTACGTTCCAGGTTGCCAAAATCCAGTAATCATAAATCCTTTGTTCTTTGCCTGTCGTCATAATTTTATTATCCGCCTGCTTATTTCTTGTAGTCTTTCGAGTATTTAAAGTTTTCCCCATTACAGGTTACCAGCCTATAGTTGGGTAAGTCCAGTGGTGGGGTTGCCACCTCAATGCCTCTTGGACAGGCATGCTTTTCTGTAGGGGATGCTCCCTTAGCCTTTGAAGTTTCTCCTTCTCCGCAAGGCAGCGGTTCCTCTCTCTTTCCCTGAGTGAGGGTAGGGTGCCTCTTCCGCCAAATCTGCCGTATTAAGGGTATCCCTCTCCGCCTTCATTGCCGTTGAGGTCTTCACCGTTCCCTGCTAAGGGGCCCTCACATGGTACTATCAGCCGGGCCAGCTGAACCAAGGATTTTTTATGAGGTGTTACTCCTCCCCCTCCTCCTTTCTCATCCGGGCTTCGGACCGGCAATGGCGGAATTATTATAATTTTAATATATTAAATAAGCATTGTTATATTTTTATGCACGCGCAATGAAGAATACGTTGCGATTTCTATTGCTTCAAAATGGCGTTTTCCGTGGAATATCTTAAATCTTTGGAAAAATAACCATTTGATAAGCGGAAATAAATTATTTTGAATGTTTTCAATCAGTTTAATGAAAAATATCCTGCATTAGCCATTGAGGATATGGTGGAAATAACAGCAGAATTTACAGGTGAGTCCAAATAGAGCATATTTTCTTCTCGAAATGAAATTGAAAATAAAGAATATATATTGAGATCATGACATAAGCCTAAAGATCTGATTAGGTAGGTCCATATATATATATATATATATATATATATATATAAGTTATAATAAATAAATAACAAATGCAAGTTCCTAATTACTTATATCATCTTCCCTTATTTCCCGCAAAATACGATATTGCTTAGGAACAATGTTTATATCGATGAAAATTCCATATACAATTGAGTCATATGGCGGGAAGTAGCACCACGGTTCCCAAAACACCGAGTCGGCGGAATAATACAATTGAGTCATATGGCGGGAAGTAGCACCACGGTTCCCAAAACACCGAGTCGGCGGAATAATACAATTGAGTCATATGGCGGGAAGTAGCACCACGGTTCCCAAAACACCGAGTCGGCGGAATAATACAATTGAGTCATATGGCGGGAAGTAGCACCACGGTTCCCAAAACACCGAGTCGGCGGAATAATACAATTGAGTCATATGGCGGGAAGTAGCACCACGGTTCCCAAAACACCGAGTCGGCGGAATAATACAATTGAGTCATATGGCGGGAAGTAGCACCACGGTTCCCAAAACACCGAGTCGGCGGAATAATACAATTGAGTCATATGGCGGGAAGTAGCACCACGGTTCCCAAAACACCGAGTCGGCGGAATAATATCTAATGCAAGTTTGTTTACAGTTACAGCAGCTCGCAATTGTACAGTGGTATTTAATATTGTTAAGAGGTGTCAATTTTGGTAACAAACATCCGTTACACTTTCTTTGCTGTGGAATGACTTTCCAAGCGAAATGTTAAATGGTTATTCGGTAAACGTTAAAATATCCTAGGCTTACAGTGTTTGTCTGAAATAACTTTTGTCTAAAATTATCTAAGTATGTATTTCTGCAAAATTTGAGTAATAAAATGCATGTAGTTAACTTTATTCGCCGAAAAACGGTAACGGCTCAGAATCTGAAGTTTAAAACCCAGTGTCAACCAACCTCATTGTGGTCTTCTTTAGACGTCAAGACAAATACTGAACTGGAATAATTTTTTCACCAACCATTTCACCGCCACTCCATAACTCATTTGAATTAATATTAGTTGCACATCCACAAAACACATTAGGGTAAAGTAGAGGGAATTCCGATCACTATCTTATTCAGAAACCACTATAGGTCGTGTTCTGCATATTTCTGGCATCTCCTGCAAGCATTGCGTGTAATGTCAATGCCAGATGAGCAGCATCCCTACAGTGTGGTGGACAATTTTGTGTTCGTATACTTTTCTTGTAAGGAAGCTAAGCAAATTTATGTCAGGTAAGTTAGGTATTTATCGATTAAATACATTAATTTTTCAGATTGTGATAACAGAATTCGCGAGTTCAAACCCGGCCGGGGTCGATGGATTTTTTAGGATGGAAAAATCCAGGGAGCAAGTCCTCCGGGAGGGACTTTAAGCCGTGGGTCCCGAGTCTGAAGATTTTCAGGCTCGTAAAAGATCCTTAAGACTGAATGAAAAGGCATCTAAACAAAATTTACCGAATTTCCCGTCCTAGTACTACCTTGATTACCTAGATGTCAGTATGAGGCGGAACGCTGACCACGGACCACTTAAATGACATCTATAAGACAACAAGCGTAACTAAATTAGTATGGTTAAAATTGTTTCCTGTAGGGGAAGAGTGCCTAAATCTCTGTTAAGGGAAAACATAGGCTTACAAAAAGAAGAAGAAGATAATAGAATGAATATCAATGTATAATAATTACTTATAGTTTCAAAATATAACTCCTGTACGAAATGGTGTCAAATTATTGGTAACGTGGCTAGTTGGGTTAACTCTGATTAATACTGATCGGAATTGCCCCGAGCGGTAGATGTGAAAAATTGTTCGATTAATCATTATTACTGTTTAAACAATGCAATTAAACATCTAATGAAATTTACGTATTGTGATGTAGGCTGGGAAATCAAATTGTGGTACAGGTCCGCTTCATGTTCAGAAGGTTCATAATTCAGTTGATATGACTAACTAATCCACTGGCACTATCGAACCCGTAGCTTCATGGCCACGCGGACATAAGCTCTGCATGCATTCCTATCCTGAGCTAATGTTTTCCAATCATTCCCTGTATAAACTACTTCCCTCAATTCACAATTAACGTTATTTTCCCACCTCATTCATGGTCTACCAACTGGGCGTTTTCCCTCTGGTTTTCCTACAAGAAGCTTCCATGCACGTCTTTCATTCCTCATTCGTGCCAAATGTCCTGTCCATCGCAGTTTACGAGACTTAACTGTTCTTATTGTATCTGGCTTCCTATAAAGTTCATTGTTATTTAGTCTTCTCCATTCACCTGTCTGTTCGTCTCTCTTTGGTCCAAAAATGTTCCTAACAACGTCATTCTGAAATACTCTTTATCTCCTTTTGTCCCTTAAAGTAAGAGTCCATGTTCCGCATCCATATAATATAACTGGTAGAATAATAGTTTCATATATTTTCAGGATAACACTTTTTAAAGGAGTTGGGATGTCAAGAGTCTCCGTAATACATAATAACACGCATTTCCAGAATTGAGCCAATGTTTAAATTAAACATAGGCATTTCATTCCTATTTGTGATTATTGTTCGTAAGTATTTTAATTCAACCACTTCATCAAAATTTCCTTCATTTGTCAGTAGGTCTCCATTGTCATTGTATAATATATTTCTATGTATGACCATATATTTAATTTTATTGATATTTACTTCCAGTCCCAATTTCTTAGTGTTACTCGATAATGTGTGCGTGTTGGCCTTAGGTATCACCTCGCTATCGGCCAACAGTACTACATCATCAGCATAAACTAACAGCTTATTAATACTATTGAGTTGTAGGCCTTCTTCATCCTCTAAAGATTTGATGGCATGCTCTAGTACAAAATTAAATAGTAGAGGAGACAGTGCATCTCCTTGCTTCAACCCATTCTGGATTTCCAAAGTATCCAAAAACTGTTTGCCTACACGCACCCTGCTCTTTGTGCCATTTAGACACATTCGTATAAGTCTAACTAACTTTTTCAGGAATTCCGAACTCCAGCAGGATACTGTATAACTTCCCTCTCCTAATTGAATCGTATGCCTTTTTGAAGTTTGTGTATAGTTGATGTACAGTAACATTATATTCCCATTTCTTTTCTAAAATCTGTCTTAAACTAAAAATATGATCTGTTGTAGACCTGTTTCTTCTAAATCCACCTTGATGATCTCCTAGAATGTCATCAATATAGAGAGTAAGTCTGCTTACTAATATATTTGTTAGAATTTTGTACGAAGTTGAAAGTAATGAGATGCCCCTATAGTTGTTGCAATCAGTTTTATCTCCTTTCTTATAAATTACTATGATAATAGATTCTTTCCATTCATCTGAAAGAGCTTCTTTCTCCCAAATCATATTAAGCAATCGGGCATCAATTTTTCTCCCCCTGATTTTATCAGTTCTGCTGGGATCCCATCTTTACCTGATTCTTTATACATCTTCAATGTTTCTATTGCCATATCAACCTCTAATGCACTTGGTTTTGCGACTAGCATTTCTGCTGTCTGTAAATTATCCTCCTCAATATCCTGTTATATACGTACATTTAATAGCTCATTAAAGTAACTTTTCCATCTATTTATTATACTCTTGGAATCTGCAATCATATCCCCATTTTCATTCCTAATTATGTTTGTTCTAGCCTGAAACCCTTTCTTCTCTATCCTATTTCCTTGATATAATTCTCTAATGTTCTTATGTTTTGCATTCATTTCAAGATCATTAATTTTCTCTCTCAAATATTCCCTCTCTTTACTATTTAGTAACCTGGTGGTTTCCCACTACTCAATTGCTCTAAATTTACCTCATTTGGCTCGAGTAACTTGTGTGGAAGCATGTACATTAACGATTACAAAATTATGTCTTTTTACCCTTTAGAATTATATAAGACATCCCATCACTGACAAAATCAATATCTCGGATAGCGAACAGGATTCTCCTTTGGACTAAAAAATCTGTTCCAAATTCAGGTATTTATGCACCCCCGTAGTATATTGTAAAGCTTACTGATTCCTGACTATCTTCTCCTGGCCATCTAACTTCCTGTAAAGCCACTATGTCCAAGGGTGATTTATCTAATTCCCGAGTTAATACCTCTAGCGCCTCGCTATTGTATAAAGTCCTAACGTTCCATGTCCCTAGGAACATGTCTCTGGGTTTCTTGAAGTAGTCCCCACCCGGAACCGAATGGGGGACTATGTGACCTCCGGAAAATTTTACCTCAGTGGAACCCATGTCCGCATTTCTTGACGTATGTATTTTTACGGTAAAAGATCGCCACTCTTTCTACCAAGGTACTTTTTTCATCTGGCTTATCACCTTCGACAAGTCCGGCATGGATAACCCTATCGGCAGCAATGCTACCGCCGGCATAGCTCTCGGGATCATTTAAGCACGCAAGCCACTCCGCCACGACAAGGTAAAGATACCATGAAGGGGCAGTTGATATGACACAACAAATAATTACGTATGTGATTTTTGTTCGCAGAGGCAGTAACTTTTGTATATTGCATATTTTAGCTTTTTCTTTAGCTTTTAATAACGTGATCGGAATTTCCCAAGTGTCGGGGTAACTTCGATCAAACCCAGGCACTAGAAAACAATTTTTTCAAGTTAGTTTATAGTATATTTGTATTTTTATTTTATATATACCTAAGCAAGTAATAGAACAGAAAACAATTCTCTTTTTTTTTTTCAAGTCGGTACCCCAGCGTGTTATCCATTATACCACCAGGCGAATCCAATTCAAACACTTATTTTTCTTATATTATATTCTCCATTATTACTAGATGTAGCGAGAACTCGGTCTTCACTGCCACCTAGTAGCTGACTATAACAAGTAAGCAAATTAAAGAGAATATTTTTATTTTATAGCAGAGACGCTTTATCGATGCTATAATTAAATTTTTGACATTGAACAATGCAAGGTTAATATGACATGATAAAAAGAAAAATAAATGCCTGGACAGGATTTGAACCCGGAACTCTGGGTCGGTAATTTAATTATAACATCGATAAATCGTCACTGCTATAAAGTAAAAATATTCTCTTTAATTTGCTTACTTGTTATAGTCAGCTACTAGGTGGCAGTGAAGACCGAGTGTTTTTATTGGATTCGTCTGGTGGTGTAATGGATAACACGCTGGTGTACCGACCCAGAGTTCCGGGTTCAAATCCCAGGCATTTATTTTTCTTATCATGTCATATTAAGCTTGCATTGCTCAGTGCAAAAATTTAATTATAACATGGATATATATGCATACATACATACATATTGTTTTTTTCATTCAATGCCCTAGGTTTTCATTTCTACATTTCTGGAGTTCTCTCCTGGCATTGGCTTAATTGTAACCCACTTCAGTAGTTGGGGCGAATGGAAGGCGGAGTTACGTTACCCCGATGGTATGATGGATAATAAATGATAATGAAGCGCCAAGAGAGTTCTTAGCCTAAACCTAACATAAATTCCTGACCACGGACAACCACCGGGTATCGAACACGGGACCTCATATATAGTAGTCAGAAACGCTGACCACTAGCCCATGAGGCTGGTCTATATCCATCCATATTAATTCTGCCCGAGGGCAGGTCTTTCACTGCAATCATAGCATTTTCATGCTATGCTTTACAGCTTTACTAGGGAATTATAGGTGTGGTTGCTTCCCGTTGCTTTCCTCACCGGTGAAGGATGATGATGATGATAATGATAAGGACGAAGACCATCGGATTATTTTCGGGGACCGTTGGGCGCTAAGCTTCATGACATTTGCCTTACAGGTGAGGAAAAAACCGCAAAAAAAAACTCACCCAGGAGACTGTCCCGACCGGGAATCCAACCCGGGCCCTTGCGTGACAAGGCAGCATACTACGTCGAGACCACTGCGGTGGACCTGGTATATATACATAATGTAAAATTTCAAATGATTCCCTTCCGAAAAATAGATTCATAATAATCCTTATGAATTACGTACATTAATTTGATATTAGAGAAGCCATTATGAAACATCCTCCACTCATCTTATTCAAATTCAAAGTAAATCGTCTGTTTTATAAATCGCAACAGGTGTGCTATGTTCAAGGTTGATTGTTATCAACAATCAATTGTTTTCTATTGACTCATCTAACTTGTGAACAAAACACGAGTAATGACAACTTGTAATTCATCTGTATCGCGCGTTAAAAAAATTGAATCAACAAAGTGTTCTAATCTACAGGTATAAGAAAAGAAGTGACTCATGAATGTTTAGCATATTTTACTGGAGAACTCTTCCTAAACAAAATACAATAACCCTTGCCTTACAAAAAATATATTAAATTTAAATTCATTCTGATTAATTGTCTTTAACATTCACCCACAACAAGTAGGTTGAGCACCACAACTAACAAGGGAACTTTCAACCTTTGAATTCCGAAACCTACCTAGAAATGTCTTCCAGAAATGCGTTATGATGCACAAAGGCCATTTCCAAAAATGTATCTGCCGTTTTTAACGTCAAGATACTACAGAGCCAAATCTCTCATTTAAGATATAAGGAAATAACAGACTGTTGAATTGGCAGATTGTATAACCCTCCCTACCTGCCGCCCGCGCCACGTCCCGCCTCACACTCCTCCACTCTTATTTATGCAGGGAGTTCATACTCTCCTTACAGTGGTTTTCATTGCTGGATTCTGGCTTCTATTTATGTACCTTGTAGTTACAAACAGCAGATTTTTTTTTTGATACGGGCTTGATACATCACAACGCTTCGCTGGGAGAAATTTCAAGGGAAGTTTCGGCATGCAATGGCCAACACTGTTTTGTGAGTTATAACTTACTATTTAACTCACGCCCCAAATGGGAGTCAATGACCAACCACGTTACAATGATTTTTTATTTACAACCAATCACAGTCGTGTTTCGCCTAGAATTTACCAACTAAAGTTTATCATAATAAAGAAAGCACCTCCTTTTTAATATTCTGAATAGGTCATAGTATTATTTTGCAGCGACTGACTCACTAAGAAACACGGCCACCAGATTGTACGCGTATATATAGTCCATGAATGTCAACACATAGCGCATGCGGGAGTTCATATAAAATTTATTTGTAGCAAAAAAAGAAACCACTGTTTGCACTTTCTTAAATGTATTTTTCCCAGAAACATATAATTGTCATATTTTCATCATAGGACAACAGAAATGAATTAATATACAGTTTGATGTTTCATTTTTTCTCCACTAGAGTGCATTCTTACAATATTGCGTTCCTTTGGCTATAAATAATATGATCTGGTTGCAGTGACGACCAAAAGATGCAAATGAAGCGTACCAATCGTTTCTCATTTGTTTTCAAACATCGCCGTTTATATTAAATATATAAATACACTGCTCAAAACAATTAGAGGAACACTATGAAATATGCAAATATTTTTTTCATTGGATAAAGGTACACACATGAAATTAATAAAGTACATTATTTGTGGTTATTTATTTATTTATTGCTCATGTCAGTAAAAACAAATGAATAACGCTGACAATTAACTTTTCAAATAATTCCGCTATGTAAGCAATTGAATCTTGTGCTTATTTTTCAAAGTTACTAACTCGTTATATAGAGTTAGTATCGTGTATGGCCTCCACGACATTCGATGACAGTTTGGCACCTTCGTGGCATGCTCCCAATAAGATTCTGGATTTCCTCTTGCGGGATATTCTCCCATTCCTCCTTCAGAGCACCTCCTAGTTGCTGCAGAGTTTGTGGAGCTTGATGTCGGTTCCTGACCTTCCTGTCTAGAAGATCCCACAAGTGTTCAATAGGGTTGAGGTCTGGGCTGACCGCTGGCCACTCCATTACCTCAATTTCATTCCTCCTCAGGAAATCCCTGGTGACAGCCGCAGAATGTGCCCTGGCATTATCCTGCATAAACAGAAATCCAGGGCCTACTCCAATGGCAGCAGGTACTACATGGTCTTCCAGAACGTGCTCGATTTACCGGACAGCATTCAGTCGCTGGGGAACAAGTACAAGGTCCGTATGATTGTTGTACATAACTCCGGCCCACACCATTATGGAACCTCCTCCGAATCTATCAATTTCCTGTACAGCCTCTGCAGAAAATCTTTCTCCTGGCCGTCCCCACACCCTGAATCGACCATCACAACGTGTAAGACGATACCTGGATTCGTCCGAGAAGAGCACAGACTCCCACTGGTTCAGGTTTCAATCACCATGGTTTTCAGCATACGTACATCTTGCTGCCTTATGCCCATTTGTTAAGCGTGGTTTTTTAACGGGCCTTTTTGGACGAACATTCTCTTTCCTTAATCTGTTCCTTATGGTTTGGTCTGAAACCCGGATTCCGGAAGCCATATGAAGGTCATTCTGCAGGTCTTTTGCAGTTTTTGTACGCTGTCGAAGAGCAGAAAGAACAACGTATCTGTCATCCTGGGGGCTTGTTTTAAATTTACGGCCCTGGCCACGTCTTCTACAATACTGACCTGTCTCTCTATGCCTGTTGCGTAACCTTGACACCAGGGAAGGAGAAACCCCAAGCTCTCTAGCCACTTGTCGCAGAGATTGACTTTGTCGTAAAAGATGTAGTGCATGATACACTTCAAACTCATTTAAATGCCTCATTTTGTCAGAGACTTCAATAAGCAAGGCAATAATCAACATTCGTCACTATACCAACATCAGGAAGCTTACCAATTAGAAGTGGCCAGTGCCTTCCAAAATAAAAAAAAATTCTCTATGTTTGTTATTTGAGGTAATTTCTCTGTATTTAGGCCATGGATCTTTAAAATTTGTATCCAATGATAAAATTAATAATTCAATTTACATATTGTCCAACTTTCAGCATCACAGCTTTAAAAAAACAATTACTTATTAAATTTATTACAAGTGTTCCTCTAATTGTTTTAAGCAGTGTATTTTAAAATAACTATATTTAGGCAATGATCTGTGAGTAAACAGCTTCATTTTATTCGTTAGATAGTCCTAACAAATGCCACTCTTGATGTCCAAATTCTCTAGATAAATTCACTCCGTGAGTCGTGAATTTATCGATAATTTTGGAAATCACTCGTGGCATTACTTATGAAAAAGTTGCCCTTATGTTAATAATAATTTGGGGATTCTCTTTATTTAATTTGTAATTTATATAATGATTAAATAATTTGAAACTAAATATTTTTTATTTTATAATGTTAAATATAATAGATGATTTTTGTAACACCGATGTGAAATATAACAATGATTACGTTACATATATTGTTATGGTAAACAATAGATACTAAATTCACATACAAAAGATTACGACAAAATAATGTTCAAATAATGTGGGCTTAAGTCGGCCGAACACTAAAAATATGATTGGATATTGAGAAATGAAGACGGGGTATCGTGTTCTTTCTTGATGATGTCATTACCAATCAGAAACTGGCAACATGATAATCTGCAACTAAGAAGAAGGAGAGATGGCTACAAGAATATGATAAAGATAGACGCCATTGAATGTTCACCAAATAAAAGTTTATATAACTTGTTTGTTTATTGAAATATCTGAAAATATAGAGTTGAAAAGCAAAGTTAATATTACGTGAGTCTAGTGAACTTAATTTTATATAAGAAATAATTTAATAGTGGCGTAATTTTTATAATAAATAAAATAGCATATAAAATGTTGATACATGACTATTAAAGTAATTCGTAATAATAATGAAATGTTATTAAAAATATTAAAGTCAGAAAAATCTTTACATAATTAAAGTGGATTCATTTAAACTTGTTTAATAAAATTAAACAATTCAAATTGTGAATACGACTAATTTGAAATTATATTAAATAAATAATTATCAGATCAAATTATCGAAACTACAACGAAAAGGTTTCATCTTTATTGCTAAATATTGTTTCATAAATAATTTGTAGAAGAAATTAATGTTTTATTTAATGAAAGATTTAATTACTCACCAAAATTGTGATAAATAACATCTCCCTTAAGAAAGATATACATGCCGGTGCTACTAAAAAAATCATCGAGGGAATACCCAATAAAAAAGGAATTAATTGCCCTAGAAATACCGTTCCAGAGTATTTAATAATTGAAATTTTGTATTCGTCAATAACACAAAACATTAATTATTATAAAGTCCATTCAATAAGGTCTCTTAAATTCTTATCTATGTAATTTTTAGTACTACATCGGGGACAGTTGAAGGTCAGTAAATTTTAATTAGAGGCCTCTCTTTCAGGTTCAAGGTTATTTTAGGAGTCGTCTTTAAGTTCCTCCCGGAGGACTTGTTTCTTAGATTTGTCTATTCTTAAAAAATCCATCGACCCATCCGGATTTTAAAGCGGGGCCCTCAGGAAATAACACTAGACCACAGAAGCTACAGTGAACTCTTGAAAATCAGAATTACTGCAATTAATAAACAGCAGTGTAAAACTACTCTCGGATATAATATAAAGCTTCGAGTTTTAGTGCGGCAATAGTGAAACCACTTGTACACATTGAAAGGATATTAAGCAATTATGAATATGGTATAATAACATGGTGGTGAATGATTTATCTTCATGCCACACCTTCAAGGTTTTCCTTTACAAGTTCAATTAAAAATATCTTACTCGTAAGCAATTTATCTTTCATAACTCAGACTAAATATTAATAATAATATTAATATTATTATATTATTACTATTATTATTTTATTATTGGGTCCTGTTCCCTGAATATATTGATCTTAAGATATATATGATATCCTTACTTATAGCTGCCTGCCTTTAAGTTTTTCAAAGTAATTTTCTGGGAACATTATCATAGGCTTTTTCTAAGTCAATGAATATCAAACCTATAACTTTAGATTTATGTCTACCGTTTCTAACAGAATTCTTAAAGTCAAAATTTGATCTATACAAGATCTACCTGCTGGGAACTCACATGATTCTTCCATATTATGATATTGTTTTACCTAATGATATGTATTACTCTTGCAAAAGTCTTCATAATAGGATTCATCACACATATTTCACAATAGTTTTGACAGTTTCGTGTATCTCCTTTCTTATATATAGAAGTAATATACCCTCATTTCATTTCTGATGGTAATTTTTCTCCTTGTAATATCTTCCTATATAATTTTGTCAATAAGTGATAATTGTGTATCTAAAATTTTACAGTGCGATCAGCATATCACTGGACAGCAGACGCGGAGATTTCACTATGCACTGCTGACGCACTCGCGGCGGTGAACGGACAGCATAGGATCGCGGTGATACAACCACATACATTTGCGTAACTATTTTACAAATTGTCGTACTTACCAACTCTATTGAAGCAGGTGCTGGAACTGTTCACCATCGTTGTCCATACATTTTTGACACTCCTTTATAAAATTTGTTGTACAATTTATGGACTGTTGAACGTGACGGAATGTTTACACCCGGGAATCGTGTTTAAAAAAGTCTTCGTACTTGGCTGGAAAATAAATAGACATTGTTCAGTAGAAACATTATTAGTCATTATACAGTTTACACTTTACACTTACGCCATTCAATGTACACTTACACACGCCTGCTTTATAAAATACAGATTTTAAAATTGAAATAACTTGTACACACGCCATTCAGTACACAAGGAAAAGCGAGCGAGCACCTTATCTACTCGTAGCACACAATCTGACTGCGACCAGAAATGCGTGGTATGTGCTTGTATATTGCTGAGTCTGCGCACATTTCAAGTCCCGTGTCTGCAAGTGTAAGACTTCATCACTGCACAGCACAAACTCCGCGTCTGCTGTCCAATGCTATACTGATCGCACTGTATATATCCAGAAGATTGTTGCAAGGATGCTGTATTTCACCATGGTTGTTTAAAATCTATATAGATGTTTGTTTACGTAACTGTATCAAAAAATGTAACACTCTAGGAATTCTTTTGAATAGAATTACTATTTGCATCAAGTCCTGTTTGCAGACGACCCAGTATTAATTACGCAAGACATCCAGGATGCTTCCTACATGATAAGAAAACTGATGGAGGCATACAAAAACTGGGGATTAAATATTAAATTGAATATAACAGAATATTTATCATCTACAATGCAAATGGATCAATGTTAGAAGATTGAAAATGAAAAAAAAATTAAGACAGTTAAGAAATTAAAATATTTGGGATGAATATTAGCCAGAACAAACATGCAGTTCTGAGATAAACAAAAGAGTAAGTAAAGGGATGATAACAATTAGAATATTAAATTCGGTGCTGGTGAGTAGAAATATTCTGAACAAAAGTAAAAAAAAAAAAAAAAAAAGGACAACAGAAGAAAGGATTCAAGGAATGTATAGGAGTATGGTTTCGAGAGGATTAATAGAGAGTGGTGAAGATAATATGGGGAACTAAAATGTACAATGGGTGGCATTACTGTACTGTAGAGAAGTTCCTAATAAAGATGAATAATAAGAATAATAATATATTATTATTATTATTATTATTATTATTACACTATTCTATAAGGCAAATTTTTCTTACATAAAAACATATTTTCAAATGTTTTCTATGTGGGAAACTGAAATATTGTAATCAAAAAGTCGCTTTTAGACACAGTTTTTAAATTACACGAGAACTCTCATATGTATTGTCACGAGTGATTTCCAATTTACTCGTACCTAGGGAACTTGGAAATCAAGAGTGGCATTTGTTTAGACTATTTAACGAATAAAATTAAGTTGTTTACTCACAAATCATTATTTAAATATAGTTATTTTAAAATATTTATATATTTAATTTAACGACTATGTTTGAAAACAATTGAGAAACGTTATGTTTCATTTGTTAATCACTGCAACCAGATCATATTTATTGCCAAATAGAATCGCAATATTGTAAGAATGCACCCTAGTGGAGAAGAAATGAAACACATCATTTCAAGTTATTAATTAATTTCTGATGTCCTATGTTGTAAATATGTCGGTTATTTTTTTGTGCAACGTTAAATCCTAGAAAATAAAACGTTTAAGAAAGTGCAAACAAATTTTTTTGTGGTATATTCAATTGCTACGAATGTTTTTTCTATTTTGTCTCGCAACCAGAATCTGGTTACATTCGTTCACTATATATACAATCTCGGAGTCACTTGATAAAATTAAAGCGATAAAAACGAAAGTAATAAAATCGAGGTGAAAAAGACTGTGATTGATTGTAAATCAAAATTCATTGAAATATGATTGGTCATTGATTGTCATTTGGGGCATGAGTTAAATAGTCATGGCAAAATGTTCTTAATGACAGTTAGTAACAGTTAATTTTGTATTTCAGTTTTAATTTAGTGGTGTTAGCATTCATGTTTGTAGTAGACTTGTGTTAACATGTAAGTCATTGTTACATGTAGAATCACGTTAGACGATTTCTCCCAACTCTACGGATATTTCACCATTGCTAGGAATTAGAATTTTCTCATCCATTTTAAAAGTCTTTGAATTTATTTTTGAATAGAATTAAGGATCATCGAAAGGAATGGGCACCACGTATTTATTGTGTGAATGCTATGTTGAATTGATAAACTTGTGGATATGTTTAACCAAATATGGTAAGTCAAACGTAAAAAATAGAGTTAATTTCACATTACTTGCAGTATCCATAGTAAGGAGGACCAAAATACAGACTTATTTTTATTTGACAAATGTTCACGGTTTTACAAATCTGAAATATAAGGGACACATAGAATACTGCTCCAATGTACCTCCAATCCTGCAATCAGATCAATACCATATCCCAAAATCCTTCCATTAACAAGACCAACAAACAGTCCAAAAGTGTGATTGAACAACTGACATTTCTCCTTAAATAAAAGACCTGTCATATCAGACCACAAAGCTCCTCGACTCTACATTTCATAAAATATCTTATTAACCTAGGACGTGATTTAGGCATAAGTAAACAAAATCAGAATTCTATTGTAACCAGTCACGTAAATGACTGACAACTAACTGTTAAACAACGCATGCCGAAACCTATATTGAAATGTCTTCCAGGGAAGACTTGCGATGCACCAAGGCCGTATTCTAAAATCATTTGACGTTTTTAACTGCAGAGCATTAAAATCGAGCGCCAAAATTCTCATTTAAACTCCAGGGAAGTAATACAACTCCTGACTTGGTGAAAATGATAATCTTGCGCTCGCGCCCCGTCACGCCACACTCCACACCGCATGCATTGGTTTACAGTTTCTTTGTGATTTCAGACATATTGGAATGCATTTTCTTCCCTATTTTGCAAATTATGACATTCTGAAATTATGTTTGAGGCGTAATAATTGCTTTGAAATTTAAATACAACCGATAGGAATGGAAACTTTATTTTATACATTTCCCAAAATACAGTGTAAAGGAAGTTTTCCTCTTCGATGGGAACACAATGCCTTCTCTCCCAGTTGCTTATGCAAATGAAACCAAAGATTCAAATTAAGTCTTGAAAAATATACTGAAATTAATCTAAGATAATGAACATAAGTGAAAAATGTGTGGTTATTTTAAAATAGTTCTCATAATATTGGGTATGCAATGAGATTTAAACAAATATGGATGTTTTCTGTATAAATGGAACAGTTGTGACAGAATATCCCATTGTAAAATAAGTAATTGGCCTCAAGGTAAGTGAAAAATGTAAAAAAAATTGTTATATACTGAAATATAAATATTGATATCCAGTTAATATATTCTGCTACATCCTCTTCACCTCAAGCTAAGCCCTATACAACAATTTATGAAGGCATGAATTCATCTGTAAATGAGTTTGTGCATCACATGTTTTTGCAGCAACAAAAAAAGATTGTGTTCATTGGTCCCCAAATTATAGAATTTTAGAATGATTCAATGTTAAATAATGTCTCGCACAAAAAAAATTAAATAAAAAATAAAGAGCCTGATCTTGTTTCAAGAATGAAATGCAACACTTTTTGAGAGGGTAATGAACTTACAAGTACGAACAAAAATGGTTCAACAAAATGATAAAGGCACGTAGAGTTGGGGGATTTAGAAAGCCACATTTTTGTCAAAATGCATGTATCCAAGATTCAGATCTACGTACATTATTTTTCTGAGAGCTGCAAGCGTGTTTCCGACGAATGTGCCGAAAGGATAACGTTAGGCCCTATAATAATAATGTGAAAGCGCTACAAAGGGAAATGACTGCAATATTTGCTGACTGCAGCCGGAACATTATTTGATTGAAAAATGACTCAATTATTAAAAAGCATAGAATTTTAACATCCAAACATATATAGGATTATTATACTATGAAAAAGATTTTGATATGGTAAATAGAAGTAAATTATGGAATATAATGAGAAATAAAGGTATTCCACAACATTTGATTATGGCTATACAAAGTTTATATGTAAATAATAAAATTGTAATAGACATTGGTTTTAAATCTAAACAATAAAAAATGGTAATAATAAATCATGTTGTCAGACAAGGGTTCCTTTATCACTTTCTCTTTTTAATAAATAAATAAATATATATATATATATATATATATATATATATATATATATATATATATATAGACGAATTTATGTTAAAGTGGCAGTTTAATTTAAATAAACATTTTAAAATAAATAATAAACTGTTGGATACAATATAATTTGCCGATGATTAAGTAGTGATTTCTAGGTCACAAGATGATCTATTTCTTTATTTGGAAAAAAATTCCAAATACAATTTTAAAATTTCAAAGT
Organism: Diploptera punctata; assembly: GCA_030220185.1. Lineage (NCBI taxonomy): Eukaryota > Metazoa > Arthropoda > Insecta > Blattodea > Blaberidae > Diploptera > Diploptera punctata. The sequence continues at coordinate 230,427 of JASPKZ010000795.1, forward strand.
ATAAAACTAAAATTTATCATTTAAAGGACACGATACCTTGAGAACAAAAATGGGGCACGCCGTAGCGTAGTGGTTAAGGCACTGCGCTACAAGCCGGAAGGTCGAGGGTTCGAGTCCCGGTGGGGTCAGGATTTTTAAACTGACCCAAACCTTCTGGCGGCACTATGGCCCTGGGGTCGACTCAGCCTCTAACTGAAATGAGTACCAGACGCTTGTTCTGGGGTAAAAGCGGCCGTCACGCAGGGCTGACAACCCGGCTGACATCAAGTGCCGATTGTCAAGAAAAAGTGGGAGCCTTAACCTCCTACTACCCCAAGGGCCTCCTGAGGCCTGTAGTGGGATCACTTTACTTTACTTAGCTTTCAATTTATCATATGTTAAAATTGAAGATATTAATGACAAAATTAATACATTTAATATTTTAAAAGAACTCTTTAAAACGTAAGAAAAGAAACAGAAATGAAATTTTATAAAATAATGCCGTTCTGTATTGATATATGGATCAGAATGTTGGACGATCACTAAAAAAGACAAGAAAAAAAAGATTGGAAGGAGCTGAGATGAGATTTTTAAGACATATAGCAGGATATACTCTGCTCGATAAGAAAAGAAATGAAGATATAAGAAAGGAACTAAACATTCTGAAATTTACAGATCGAATAATTAAATATGGGAACGATTGGAAAGAACATATTGATAGAATGACAGAAGAAATATTTCCAAAATAATTGCTAAATTATAAACCGCACGGAAGGAGAAATGTTGGACGCCCACACAGAAGATGGTCTGAACAATTTTAACAATTCTAGGTTTCATGAAACCGGAACGAGCCAACAGGCTTAATCCATGGATGATGACGATGATGATGAAAAATGAATCACAAAAATCACAAAAGAAAAAAAACAGCTTTGTTCATGTTTTCTAATTTTAAATAATATTTGTAATTCAATACAAGTAGATGCTAATGAAAATAATATATATACAATCTGGAAATCAAAATAAAACCGGAAATAGCCTAAACTTTAAAACTAAGCCTCACACAGAAAAGGTAACTACAGAATTAAATTCAGGAGAAAAATTATCATAGAAGTGAGGAATATTACCCCCAAAATATTTAATTTAATTTAGTTTTATAAGAAAGGATGTAAATGCAAAAAATCTAAATTTTTAAGAATTTTAGGGTTAATAAATTCTATCTTCAAGCCACAGTTAGTCCAAAAGCATTCAAGACTGAAAGTGTATAAAACACTGGCTCTTCCAACTCTTTTGTATGGTAGCGAAGTATGGACGTTGAAACAGAAGGATATACAGAGACTTAGATCTGCTGAAATGAGATATCTTCGGAGGACTGCAGGATACACACTACAAGATCACAAAAAAATGAAGACATCTTAGAAGAATTACACATGGAATCTTTAGAAAACAAAATTTCTGATTATAAGTCAAGATGGATGCAACATGTTCATCGAATGGAAGATCACAGAATACCCAAACAAATGTTAAGATATCAACCTGCAGGAAGAAGAAGACCAGGACGTCCACTCAAAAGACTTCTGGATGGTGTTTCTCTTGAGGCCAAAACAGGTCAACAAATGGCCTAAATTCGTGAATGTACTATGATGATGATGATAGTTTTATAAGATGATTAATTTGTCCATACTTCAACATTAATTTGTTTACTTACTAATTTAAAATTAATAGTTGTTTATAAGAACATTGACGTTCTTATAATAATATTATTATGCAATATAGAACAATCCGTGCAGCAGGTAGACCTATTGGGTAAATTATGCGAAATCCTTAGTAAGTCAAATTTGTGATACAATTTTGCAGGTTTGCGGAATAAATATTTCTTATGTTATCCCATAATTTCTTAGGCCAGCTGATTTAAATCTCTCGGACTGAAATAAAAACAAACTATGCATAACGGTAAGTTATGATGTATCGCATATTGTTGTATAATTTGACACATATTTAATTAATTTATTCTGATTCAGTTTTTCATTGATAATTATAAATACGAATAAATTTAATCAATGCACCTTATAGGATACATTGCCAATTAAATGGTTCATTGAATTGTACAGTAGGCCTATACGGAGAAAATTGCGACAGAGCTAACATGACGGCTGCTATAACGACATTTTAATATCTGGTTTTATTGTACACTCCCACTTGTAAACGTCGGATCGCCCTGATTTCTGGTGAATAACTTCATCGGCTTACTCCAGTATTATATAATGAGTTTCGTTATGAAAAAGTGAGTATAACGGCCGTTACAGCGAGTTTTAAATGTTTGCTTAAGGTTAACCCCCATCCTAGAACACAGTGATACAGAGTGCCAAAAAATCAGTAAAAATCTGGTACCCACTATTTGGACTAAAAATCAATCCACATGTTTACACATTAACAATTTTGAGAGTAAAAAAATATCTGGTTCGTACATTTGATGTGAAAGCCTTCAATTAATTGTTATATGCAAAATATTCGTTATGAATAATTTAACAAACACAATTTATTTGCGAGAGACTTTGAAAAGTGTATTAATCTACAGCCACAAATAGGCCTTAACGATTAGGATATAATAATAATAATAATAATAATAATAACAATAATAATAATATTTTAAGAACTGGATCTTGTAATGCAACTATACGCCAGGTTGTATGATCCAATAAATTCTGTAAGTGCGGTATTTATAATTATTTTTAAACATTTAAATCCTTTATATATTAAATTTGGGAATTTTTAACATTATGAGGTTCAATTAATAATAATTAAATGAATCGTGATTTTTTCTTACCTCATACATCTATGTTTCTTTAAACACAGCACTGCAGTATCGGCGACACTTTGTCGTCATCGTCAGCTGTTTTCACGACTGTCAATTTTTTCTCCTTTTTGCCGGTAATTATCTAGACTGCCATCTGGTGTTCTTTTGAAGGAATTCCTCTTCAAACTGCCATCTGGTGTTATTTTGAATGAATCATTTCCTAAACTGCTATCTGTTGTATTTTTGAAGAACTTTGTAATCAAGCTTGGTTCTTCCAGAATCTCAAAGTTCATAGTTCTAGTATGGTTTTTTTGAATATATATTTTTTCCCAAACTGTTAAATCTAAAGGTTTTGATAGATGTTTTAAAAGTTTTGCTTCTTTTTCAATCCTATGATGCTCTAATAAACTATGTGCTGCTATAGCTGATTTTTCAATTTCTCCATTCTTCATGTTTCTGAAGTGCTCTTTTTTACGAGTTTCCAAGTTCCTTTTTGTTTTTCCTATATATATATCTTGTTGCAATCCTTGCAATCAATTTGATAAATCCCAGATTTTTTGTCATCTGGGGTATTACATTTATTATTAGTTAACAGCAGATTACCCAGGCTGAATTTGTTAATTGGGGCTAATGTTATATTAAAATTTCTGAAAATTTTTTGAAACTTATTATGATGAACTTCAGGATGGTAAGTGAATTTCTTGAATTTTACATCTTTCTTGGGACCATGATGTAAGGTGGTGTATTCTTGTAACCTTTTTTGTTGTTTGAATTTCTTTAATTTATTCTTTATAATGTCTTCATCGAAACCATTTATTTTAGCAACATGAACAATATGATTATATTCCTTGTCAAAATCTTCTACATTAAGTGGAATATTTAACAATCTGTGTAATAGACTATTGAAAATTGCATGTTTGTGTGTTAAATGATTAAAACCTGAAGATTTTATGTAGTTGTCAGTATGTGTGTCTTTTCTGTAAATGTTAAATTCAATTTTTTGCTGTTGTTCATTTCTTATTAAGTATAAGTCTAAAAAAGGAATCTTGCTATTTTGTTCCATTTCAATAGTGAATTTCACTGATTCATCCTGAAGATTAAGCAATTGTGTGTGTGTGTGTGTGTGTGTGTTGAGTGTGCGTGTGTGTGTTGCGTGTGTGTGTGTTGAGTGTATGTGTGTGCATGCGTGTGTGCGTGCATGCGTGCGTGTGTGTAAGTGTGTGTGTGTGTGTGTGTGTGTGTGTATGTGTGTGTGTGTGTGTGTGTGTGTGTGTGTGTGTGTGTGTGTGTGTGTGTGTGTGTGTGTGTGTGTGTGTGTGTGTGTGTAAGTGTGTGTGTGTAAGTGTGTAAGTGTGTGTGTAAGTGTGTGTGTGTGTGTGTGTAAATTATACCATGAAGAATGTTTAAGTATATTTAAAAGGTGATAGCAATACCCATTTTGAAATAGCATTGAAAATCCTCTCAGAAAAAGTAAATAATTTATAATAATTAATGCTGGAAGTTATACTGATTTTATTCGGAATTTACTTCTTTGTTTTCAATCAAAAGTAACCAAATTCTGCTATCAAGAAATGGGTGCATCTGTTTTTAAAGACTACTTCACAAACAGTCTTCTCCCAATTTCCTCTAAATACTTTTAAAATAATGCACATTGAGTCCTAGCATTGTCTTCAAGTATATATTATTCCGATCTCTTTATCCAATATTTCAGTTGCAAATAATGGTCTAAAGGAAATGGCATAAATTTCGACCCCAAATCAACCAAACATATTTTGTATGATATTATAAAATTTAAAAAAGTTTTGAATCAGTAGAAATTGACCTAATCGCTGAATTGTATGGTCACATCAGTCTGTATCAACCAAATTGAATGCAGATCGGCTAAGAGATTATGTACCTAAACATAAACCAAACTTTGATGCATGTTGCGTAAAAACACGTTTGAAGCATCGTTATCAGCTGTAAGTGCTGGAGATTGAAAGTAAAGTATGCAACCTTGCAGAAAAATATGATTTTTTTAACAGGGAGCAGTTAATTACTTGATGAAATTACAGATACTTTTGTAATAAATAAGGAAGACTCCGATGCGGAAAAGAGGTTAAGTGAAGCAATTAATACAAGCCATCAGGACAACTCAGCCTCCATTGCTTCTTTCATACATCTAGAAGAAAGATTTCCTCTACCGCTAAACCTTTAAAGCTCCTTCTGGGGTGAGTAAACCCTTGCAATACTTTTCTAAATACTGTCCCTCTCTCAATTTTTTCTCAGGTACAATATCATAAATTATAGAAACGCAGGAAATAATATTACAGCAAAAAGAAAAAGAAGTAGAAACACTACCGCTTGATCAAACTCTTTTAGTGAGAGTGTAATATTCTAAAAGCGACACTCAGTAGTTAGTTCAAGATTCGAACAACAGATGACACTGAACGCCCCTTTGAGCTGGAGTTTATTATAATAGAATATAGGCAGTTCGTTAATTACCTGGTTTTTTAATTACACAGTTCAAAACAATCAGCGGAACGCGTCTTTGGATGTCTGGTATGAGATTCCTATTTTGGTACAAGCGGTATGAGTGATGTTATTGTATAACAGGAGACCTGTGCTACCCAGCCTATGTAGTAGATAAGGCGAGCTCCATCTACAGCTATAACCATGCATTAAACTGTCAGGTGACCCGTCAAAACAAAGTGAGTATTGTTATGCCATTGTGTCGTCAAGAAGGACACAGACTTAAGTAGTCAGTACTGGAGGTTGTATTGAACTGAGTACGTGCAATGCGACATCTTACCGACATACTGGTCGCAAGGGCAGTCACTTTGATCCAGGAAGGATGGACGTTTCGTCGTGCTGCCGAGGAACTTTGTGTCTCCGTCTGTCATTCATCGGTTATGGAATCGCTACAGTGAGACAAAGCAGTTCACAAGAAGAGTTGGACAAGGTCGTCGACACATTACAACCCCACGTGCCCACGTGATGACCGATATCTGGTCACATGTGCGTTTTGCTGTCGTACAGACTCTCCAAGACGACTACAACAAGACCTCAGGAGGGCCACTGGAATCACGGTATCCGATCAAACATCTGGACCCATTCCTCCACCCCTTCGGATACCTTGGTTAAAGATCATACTCCCAAGTCCCAGAATCTTGTCCTCCCTATCTATCTCGCGTCAACGTTCAAGTTCTCGGCCTTAAAAACCACCACCTCGGGGAGAAGGTGTTGAAGTCGCAACTTCAGGGGAAATTTCTGAGCTACATAGTACGTCAGGTCGCTCATTATTGACGACCGCACAGTTGGTCCACGGGCTCCTCGAGCCTAGCTGGGAGGACTGCTGTCGCAGATCCACCGACCGTTCCCCTGTTCTACCTCCAGGGACGCATCCTGCAGCCGTTGTGAGACCGGCTAGGGCTTGAATCCTCAAGCCCCGCAGTGTGAGACTTTAGTACATCCAGGTGCTCATCTCCTGGTGACCCCACAGTTTGTCGACGAGCCCGTAGGTTTAGCCGGGAACCAGCACAGTTGCTCCCTTCTGCACTGGTCCGAGCCGTGCCCTGGTGTGCCTCCAGGGACGTGTCCTGTTGCAGTTGTGGGCCAGCTTGGAGCTCGCAAGCTCCAACAGGTGAGCAATAGTACGACAAGGAGCTCAACTCCTGCCGACCCCACTAAAGGTTCACGAGTCCATTTGACTTAGCCGGGAGGACTGTCTAGCAAATCCACCGACCTTTCCCCCAGTGCACCACCTGGGGACGTGTTTTGTTGCTGAAATGGGTCCAACCTGAGCAGTGGTACGTCAGGTCGCTCAACTCCTGACGACCTCACAAATTGTCCTTGGGTCACTCGGTCACGGAGTCGGCGCTAATCCCACACCCAAAAGACCGCGCTTCCTCCTTTTCCGAGTTTTCTTACCTGGTGGTAATTCCCAGCATTACGCCCGGTATTGACCCAACCAGCCCGTTCTCAAGACTAGGCCTAATCGTGCCGCTGCTGTGAGTCTAGCCCACTGAGTAATATAGGCATCCCGGGAGCTCATCGCCCATGGTGCCCCCCCCCCACAGATGAGCCTCGGGTTGATTGAACCAAGAGAAAAGAGCTTCTGATCTCCAGTCTCCCACCACTTCGCCACGGCGGCCGCCGATCCTGCTGTGGGCCAGGATATGTGAGCTTTGACAACAGGTCGCTCATCTTCCCTCTGTTGACCCCACTTATGGTCCGGGAGTCCATCGGTCTTGGAACGGAGGACTGACTAGCAGATCCACCGACCTTTCCCTCACTACGCCACCGAGAGGACGCGTTTGGCTGCTCAAGTGGGCGCAGCACGAGCTATGTAGTACGCCAGGTCGCTCGAGACCTAACGAGCTCACAAATGCCCCGCGGGTCCGGTCTGGACCTAGCCGGGAGGAATGCAAGCAAACCGTGGACGCGCCCTGTTGCTGTTGTGAGCACAGCTGGCGCCCGTGAAGCGGATCCCCAAGGTGTCAGATCAAACAGTAAGGAACAGGTTACGAGAACAGTTTTTACGACCCAGATGTCCTAATCGAGTGCCTCGCTTAACGCCGCAACATAATGCAGCCCGCCTTCTGTTTGCGCGTACCCACATCAACCGGCAACTTCGTCACAGCAGAACTGCGTTATTCACAGACGAGTCCAGATTTTCCCTAATGAAATATGATATACGCGTATGTGTTTGGAGATGCCGAATGTTATCCAAGAAGTCGATAGTTTCGGACAAGGTTATATGATGGTGTGGGATTGGATCTCTATTGAAGGCCGTATGGATCTTGCCGTTGTCCGTGGTAACCTTACCGCCGTGCAATACATTGAGCAGATTCTGATGCACCATATCGTCCCTGCTGCGTACGGTGTTAGCACTGGTGTCCTTCTTATGCACGATAATACACATGTGGTGGTCATCACCAGAGATGTCTTGCCGAGACTGGAAATTCCAGTGATGGCATGGCCAGCGTGAGTCCCAGCCTAAATCCCATCGAGACTGTGTGGTATATGATCGAAAGACGAGTTCGTGGTCGTCCTTTGGCACCTTAGACCATTACAAGAATTCGAACGTGCTCCCATTGAAGAATGGGAACGGATACCGCAGAGAGGCCTCTGTAAACTTATACGGGGCATGCCACATAGGTGCCGGGCCGTGATAAATGCTCGGGGAGGACATACACAAAACTGAAGCTCTTCAACTCTGATGGAAACCACCCTAAACGACTTCATTAATGACCGCTACCACTTTGTTTTCGCCACCATGTAGACAATTCTATTTTTCTTATGAAAATGAACGGGAATGCAATTACGATTTTTTATACTTGATTTGTAAAGAATAAAGATTTATTTGGTAGCATAGTTAATTGTCAATTATTCTTTCATGCAGAGCAACATGCAATTCTAAAACATGTACCGCTAATTATTTTGAATTGTATATAATTAACTTTGTGTTAATAAATTTAGCGAAGCGCTTGAATTTGATACCATAGTATTTCACACTAGAAACTTTAAAACGAATGTGTCAACAATTGACATCACCCCCATTTTATACATAATAATACTTACTTCAAATCTACCGAGAGATTCCGATAAACACAATTTTTAACTCTGTTTGAGATTACTACCTTTAAACCAGTAACCTGCTTCTTCAACAGAGAATAAAGAAGCTGTCTATAAGACTAGAATAACAAACTAATTTTCATTCAATTTTTAGTTGGCGCATGATAATAAAACTTACTTCAATTCTGTTACCCTACTGGGGAATCCTGATTAACAATTTTTTAACTCGGTTTGAGATTGATCCTAAAACCGACAAATTACACCCTGCTCCTTCAACAGAGAATAACGAAACTGTCTATAACACTAGAATAACAATCTAATTTTCATTTAATTTTTGGTTGGCGCCTGAAAATAAAGCATACTTCAATTCTGCTACCCTACTTGGAGAGAGCGATTAACACAATTTTTAAACTCGGTTTGAGGTTGGTCCTGAAAACCGACAAATTACACCCTGCTTCTTCAACAGAGACTGAAGAAGTTGTTTATAAGACTAGAATAGCAAACTAATTTTCATTTAATTTTTGGTTGGCGCCTGAAAATAAAGCATACTTCAATTCTGCTACCCTACTTGGAGAGAGCGATTAACACAATTTTAAACTCGGTTTGAGGTTGGTCCTGAAACCGACAAATTACACCCTGCTTCTTCAACAGAGACTGAAGAAGTTGTTTATAAGACTAGAATAGCAAACTAATTTTCATTTAATTTTTGGTTGGCGCCTGAAAATAAAGCATACTTCAATTCTGCTACCCTACTTGGAGAGAGCGATTAACACAATTTTTAAACTCGGTTTGAGGTTGGTCCTGAAAACCGACAAATTACACCCTGCTTCTTCAACAGAGACTGAAGAAGTTGTTTATAAGACTAGAATAGCAAACTAATTTTCATTTAATTTTTGGTTGGCGCCTGAAAATAAAGCATACTTCAATTCTGCTACCCTACTTGGAGAGAGCGATTAACACAATTTTTAAACTCGGTTTGAGGTTGGTCCTGAAAACCGACAAATTACACCCTGCTTCTTCAACAGAGACTGAAGAAGTTGTTTATAAGACTAGAATAGCAAACTAATTTTCATTTAATTTTTGGTTGGCGCCTGAAAATAAAGCATACTTCAATTCTGCTACCCTACTTGGAGAGAGCGATTAACACAATTTTTAAACTCGGTTTGAGGTTGGTCCTGAAAACCGACAAATTACACCCTGCTTCTTCAACAGAGACTGAAGAAGTTGTTTATAAGACTAGAATAGCAAACTAATTTTCATTTAATTTTTGGTTGGCGCCTGAAAATAAAGCATACTTCAATTCTGCTACCCTACTTGGAGAGAGCGATTAACACAATTTTTAAACTCGGTTTGAGGTTGGTCCTGAAAACCGACAAATTACACCCTGCTTCTTCAACAGAGACTGAAGAAGTGTTTATAAGACTAGAATAGCAAACTAATTTTCATTTAATTTTTGGTTGGCGCCTGAAAATAAAGCATACTTCAATTCTGCTACCCTACTTGGAGAGAGCGATTAACACAATTTTTAAACTCGGTTTGAGGTTGGTCCTGAAAACCGACAAATTACACCCTGCTTCTTCAACAGAGACTGAAGAAGTTGTTTATAAGACTAGAATAGCAAACTAATTTTCATTTAATTTTTGGTTGGCGCCTGAAAATAAAGCATACTTCAATTCTGCTACCCTACTTGGAGAGAGCGATTAACACAATTTTAAACTCGGTTTGAGGTTGGTCCTGAAAACCGACAAATTACACCCTGCTTCTTCAACAGAGACTGAAGAAGTTGTTTATAAGACTAGAATAGCAAACTAATTTTCATTTAATTTTTGGTTGGCGCCTGAAAATAAAGCATACTTCAATTCTGCTACCCTACTTGGAGAGAGCGATTAACACAATTTTTAAACTCGGTTTGAGGTTGGTCCTGAAAACCGACAAATTACACCCTGCTTCTTCAACAGAGACTGAAGAAGTTGTTTATAAGACTAGAATAGCAAACTAATTTTCATTTAATTTTTGGTTGGCGCCTGAAAATAAAGCATACTTCAATTCTGCTACCCTACTTGGAGAGAGCGATTAACACAATTTTTAAACTCGGTTTGAGGTTGGTCCTGAAAACGACAAATTACACCCTGCTTCTTCAACAGAGACTGAAGAAGTTGTTTATAAGACTAGAATAGCAAACTAATTTTCATTTATTTTTGGTTGGCGCCTGAAAATAAAGCATACTTCAATTCTGCTACCCTACTTGGAGAGAGCGATTAACACAATTTTTAAACTCGGTTTGAGGTTGGTCCTGAAAACCGACAAATTACACCCTGCTTCTTCAACAGAGACTGAAGAAGTTGTTTATAAGACTAGAATAGCAAACTAATTTTCATTTAATTTTTGGTTGGCGCCTGAAAATAAAGCATACTTCAATTCTGCTACCCTACTTGGAGAGAGCGATTAACACAATTTTAAACTCGGTTTGAGGTTGGTCCTGAAAACCGACAAATTACACCCTGCTTCTTCAACAGAGACTGAAGAAGTTGTTTATAAGACTAGAATAGCAAACTAATTTTCATTTAATTTTTGGTTGGCGCCTGAAAATAAAGCATACTTCAATTCTGCTACCCTACTTGGAGAGAGCGATTAACACAATTTTTAAACTCGGTTTGAGGTTGGTCCTGAAAACCGACAAATTACACCCTGCTTCTTCAACAGAGACTGAAGAAGTTGTTTATAAGACTAGAATAGCAAACTAATTTTCATTTAATTTTTGGTTGGCGCCTGAAAATAAAGCATACTTCAATTCTGCTACCCTACTTGGAGAGAGCGATTAACACAATTTTTAAACTCGGTTTGAGGTTGGTCCTGAAAACCGACAAATTACACCCTGCTTCTTCAACAGAGACTGAAGAAGTTGTTTATAAGACTAGAATAGCAAACTAATTTTCATTTAATTTTTGGTTGGCGCCTGAAAATAAAGCATACTTCAATTCTGCTACCCTACTTGGGAGAGAGCGATTAACACAATTTTTAAACTCGGTTTGAGGTTGGTCCTGAAAACCGACAAATTGCACCCTGCTTCTTCGACAGAGAATAAAGAAGCTGTCTATCAGGCTAGAATAACAAACTAATTTTCATTAAATTTTTGGTTGGAGCCTGATAATAAATTTACTTCAATTCTGCTACCCTACTGGGAGATCCCCATTAAAACAATTTTTGAACTCGGTTTGAGGTTGTTACTTTAAACCGATAATGTATACCCTGTTTCTTTACAGGGAATTAAGAAGCTGTCTTTAAGATTGGAATAACAAACTAATTTAATTAAATTTTTGATTGGCGCCTTATATTAATACTTACATCAATTCTGTCATCCCACTGGATGTTTCTTATTAACATAATTTTTGGACTCGGTTTGAGCTTTAAATCCTATAAATTATACCCTGCTTCTCCTTGGTAGTATTGTTGAAGGTATTTGCTCTTTCTTTTTTCTAAAAATATACATGAGAATAATCTTAAGATGTTCATTCTAATTCGCTAAAATATTTGGGATTCTTTGTGTATAATACTTATACATGAGCATAAAAAAAATAATTTACGAACAAAGAGCTTTCAAAATTAATTTAAAAAATCGAATTCTAATGTATTTGATAAAAAGATATCAATCATATTTCTATTTCATACATGAAATAAAATTATTATTGAAAATTCAGAAGATGACCTACAACGTTCAGTCCACTCTTCTCACCAAATTGCAATAAACTACAACATGGAAATCTCAACAGAAAAATCTAAAGTCATGGCTTTCCTAGGAAAATACCCTGTTCGCAGAAAATTGTTATTAATAATAAAATATTAGAACAAACCAACACATTTAACTATCTCCGATACCAAGTTACATACGAAGAAGAAAAAGATTTTAGTCAACAAATTATAAAATTTAACAGAGTAACAGGAATTATAAATAATCGTATTTTCAAGCCAAACACAGTGCAGCAACACACACGAACTAGAATTTATAAAACACTGGCCAGACCCATATTATGTTACGGCAGTGAGGCCTGGACAATTCGCAGTGTAGATGAACAAAGACTAACTGCGGCAGAAATGAAATTTATGAGATGTACTGCGGGCTATTCAAGGACAGACCATAAAAGGAATTCTGAGATGCTCAAAGAATTACACACAGAATCAGTCATGGAATATGCACAAAAATACAGAAACAACTGGATATCTCACGTACGAAGAATGAGCAGAACAAGAATACCACGTCAGATCTTAAATTACCAGCCACCAGGCAAGAGATCTTTGGGCAGACCCTTCAAACGTTGGATTGAGACCGTAACAGACCACTAGGTCTATCACATGAAAGGAGGAAGAAGAAGAAGAATTTTATTGTAATCACTTTGGAGCAAACTTCTATTTCTGAACGATCAAGAAACTTTGAAAACGATATTAAAAATATATTACAAAGAGCAACAATATTCATGAAATAATCTTATATTCAAAAATCTATAGGCCTACATAGTATCGTTAGTGAATTTAAGTATCTAGTTTATATACACAAATCATAAGTCACCTGTCTTGCATAATCAATAGATTATTTAATCTTCAATGTCCAATGAATATACTCGTCAATTCGACGGCGTTATGTAACAAGCCGCCTTGCGCCATTATGTAGATTCCGACAAAAACACGCTTAAAGTTTTTTTTTACATATAAAACTATAGCAAGGGCTATTTTATTATTTCTGACTTCATAATCACTTATGTGATAATATTTTATAATATAAAATATTATACTGATTCGTACTGTATGAGTAAGAACAATTTATGTTTATTTTAAAGGTCTAATATTTCAAAACAGCATTTAGACGTAATGAGAATGATGTCATAATTATTCTGCATCAATCAGTTATGCACCACATGAGGGCGTTTACACTGTTCATGCGTATTAGTATGGGATATGTTATTATCTACCAATCAGCCAAGCGTTCAGGTAACGAGTATACACTGTTGTTATAAAATATTGTATCATAACAATAGTAGTGTTTGTATGCACAATACACTTATTATTTATATGTGTTTAAATGTTGTATTGTTTTGTAATGCTTCATACATAGTAATGTGCGTGTTCCATGAATATTTTTCCCCTAATAAATCAAATGTATTCATAAAATTACAGTACATACGAAAAACACATAAAAATAAAAAAAACGGGCATGCTGTAATAATTTTGTGAAATCATTTCTTTTATTCCTCAGAGTAAAAAAAATATATATATAGACATCCATCAACTTGCACACTAAATGTTTATTTTAAACTGTAATATGTTTTAATAGAGGTACATGCTTATGTAACTCTAGACAATTTTTAAAATAGATGGAACAACAGTAAATAATACAAATAATTTATCTTATATTTTTAATATGAATTATTCACATTGGAAATTTATATATATTAAAATTATATAGAACAAATTTAGAAAATAGTATTCACTTTTCATTTCACAAAAAAAAATTGGAGAACGAATTTTACTAACTAATGAACAGTGAGTGGACTCCTAACTCCGTCGCCTATCATAATGACCTCGAAATTGACAAGCGGCTGATTTTTTATCTGTATGTCTATAAAATAGGACTATATGGACTTCATGTACGAAAAGTATATGATTCACATATTAAATGCAGTGAGAAAGAAGATGCCTTTCCATTTTCAGAGCAGTTCTTATAAACCACATCTACAATTTTCTGATCACTGGATATCATTATAGCATTAAAAAATCACACTGACTTGACAATCTTCACTATTTATTGTAGCGCCAAACCAAAACATCAACAATATAAGAGCGGGAACATTTGGCGCTAAGCTGCAGGATGCAAAATTTAGATTAGTATTTATGAAGATCTAGTTTCATAGCCGTTTGTTGCAAAACACATAATCTCTGATAGGATAGATGGCGTTTACATTTTTATTTAAAAAGAAGGGTATATTTAAAGACTGTGTGCTAAAAGTGTGCGAACACTTATTTCATGAGCCAGTGCAACAAATGGCATCAAAATCTCATTTTTAAAAAATGGCGCTTAACCTGTTGAAGCATAACGCTGTTCAATTTTACGTGATTGCTATAAAATTTCACTTTTATACAAGCGTTGAAGACTCCATTGTTTATTTTCAAATTGTGATACGATAACCGACTTGCAATATACTAACTAATTTTTCAAATCTCCGTATAAGAACTAAAAAGCTAACATTAAAAATGGAGTATAATAATATAAAAGACTCTAAGGATCTCTGTGTTAAAAATATTAAATTATCTAAATCTTTACACGAAAGTTCCCTAAAATGTACAATGATTCCATAAATCAATATTTGCGTATTTATGTCGTTTGAAATGCAATATAAACAATATGTATTCATTAATTACACTTTTGAAATCCAGAATGGGTTGAAGCAAGGAGATGCACTATCTCCTCTACTATTTAATTTTGTACTAGAGCATGCCATCTAATATTTAGAGGATGAAGAAGGCCTACAACTCAATGGTATTAATAAGCTGTTAGTTTATGCTGATGATGTAGTACTACTGGCCGATAGCGAGGAGATACTAAAGGCTAACACGCACACACTATTGAGTAACACTAAGAAATTGGGACTGGAAGTAAATATCAGTAAAACTAAATATATGGCCACACGTAGAAATTCAGTATATAATGGAAATGGACAGCTAATGACAAATGAGGGAAATTTTGAGGAAGTGGCTGAATTCAAATACCTAGGAACAATAATCACAAATAGGAATGAGATGTACAAAGAAATTAAACATAGGCTCAATTCTGGAAATGCATGCTATTATGCATTGCAGAGACTTTTGATGTCCCAACTCCTTTCAAGAAACGTTAAGCTGAAAATATATAAAACTATTATTCTACCAGTTATATTATATGGGTGCAAAACATGGACTCTTACTTTAAGGGAGGAAAGGAGATTACGAGTATTTGAGAATAAAGTTCTTAGGAAGATTTTTGGAGCAAAGAGAGATGAACAGACAGGTGAATGGAGAAGACAACATAACAATGAACTACATGGTCTTTATAAGAAGCCAGATATAATAAGAACAGTCAAGTCTCGTAGACTGCGATGGGAGGACATATTGCACGTATGGGGAATGAAAGACGTGCATGTAGGAAAGCCGGAGGGAAAACGCCCAATTGGTAGACCAAGAATGAGGTGGGAGAACAACATTAACTATGATTTGAGAGAAGTAGATTATACAGGGAATGATTGGAAAGCATTAGCTCAGGATAGGGATGTATGGAGAGCTTATGTCCGCGCCGCCATGAACCTACGGGTTCGATAGTGCCAGTGAGTGAGTAAGTAAG
The DNA here is from genome assembly GCA_030220185.1 of Diploptera punctata. Taxonomy (NCBI): domain Eukaryota; kingdom Metazoa; phylum Arthropoda; class Insecta; order Blattodea; family Blaberidae; genus Diploptera; species Diploptera punctata. Next base: position 246,122 of record JASPKZ010000795.1, read on the forward strand.
TAAGTAAGTATTCATTAATTTATTTATGTTCGTATCCTACACCTACGTTTTTAAGTGTCCAATTTTAAGTGCGCATGTCTTACGCAGGTATTAAAATCTCCACATCCCAAGCACCGGGTACACTTGATGGATGAGGCACTTAGCACTTATCAACACAATCTATTTGCATGCCGTTTAAACAGCAACAACGATACAAGTACAAAGTACGTACTATTTAAAACTCCTATTGTATTACCGTAGTAATTTATCAAAATTGTCATTGTAAATTCGTTTGTACTCGTACAAACAGCACGGGGTCTACATATTTAACAGGATTAGCCGTAAATTGAGACAAATGAATGTGATTGTCGTAGTTATAATTTAGACTTATTTTTGTTTGTTCATATATTTTCAGTCCACCGCTGTGGTCTCGAGGTAGCGTGCTGCCTTGTCAAGCAGCGGGCCCATGTTCGATTCCCGGTCGGGACAGGCTCCTGGGTGAGATTTTTTCGGGGTTTTTCCTCACCTGTAAGACAAATGTCAGGAAGCTTAGGGCCCAACGGTCCCCGAAAATCATCCGACCATCATCATCCTTATCATCATCATCACCATCCTTCATCGGTGTGGAAAGGAACGGAAAGCTACCACACCTATAATTCCCTAGTAAAGCTGCAAAGCATAGCATGAAAATTCTATCATTGCAGTGAAGGACCTGCCCTCGGGCAGAATTACTATGGATGGATATATTTTCAAATAAAGTAATGACAATTTTCCGTTGTTATATTTAAAATAATTATGGTAACAATTTTAATATATTCGAGGTTATCTAATATTATAGGTAGCCTTATTAAAATATGTGGTGATTTTTAACTTTTTAACTTCATGGTTAAATTTCAGTTTTATTTTTATGTGAGTATATTAAGGTCGTTAATAACTTATTCTACTCGAACACAATTTTAAATATTGATTTAATTATAATGAATTTTTTTTTGGCATTTTGATTCTGTTTTTTAATATTTCTATTTTTATTACTACCCTGTATTTTTGTCTTATTTTTGAGGACTGTATTCGTCTGAACAACTTTCAATCGTTGCATTGCATTCGAGAGGTGGTGTTTAGGAATCCAAGTTTTAGAAACATAAAATAGAAGGTCTTGGACTAGCCTTGAATCCAAGACTTACAGATCAATCTTCAACTACATTTATGTTTCAGTTTTTGTTACATAAATGTTCCTACACACTCTAATATAATAGTGTTTTACTGAGGTTGTAATACTTAGGTTTTATTGGTATAATTTAGGGTTCTTCAAACGGGGAGAAGGACATAAAATACTTTTAGGGAAACATGTTCACGTTTTAACATTCAGATTTTAACACTGGATATTTTGTGTAATAATAATAATAATAATAATAATAATAATAATAATAGTAATTATTATTATTATTATTATTATTATTATTATTATTAAAATCAATTTAATTTAATGATATATAAATGATAGATAAAATTAACTGCTTTATTTAATAAATGCTGACGCTATTTTATTTGGAAAACACTTGAAGAAAGGACTATCAGGAAGGTATAGAAGTAGGTGGAATTGATTCTGCAATGTGATAATTATTTCAGTGAATTCAGAAGGAATTAAGCTATTGAGCTTTTACCTATTAAAATACCTTTTGAAAAAGTTTATGAACATTCATCGATCCTACCTACTAGACGGCGAAAATTAATACGACATATATATATATATATATATATATATATATATATATATATATAGTGCACTGCAACTATGCTACTCAGGCATCCCAGCCCAAATATTAATTTTTCTTCCTTATGTATGATTATCATCATGAGAGGCAGCGGGACATCGGTCGCACTGCAATTTCGTGGCTTCCATAACAAGTAAGTATTTAAAGATAATATTTACTTTATATCAGTAACGTTTCTTTATTTCTTAGTTATAATTAAATGTTGTCATCGAAATATATAATAATTACATTAACGCTCTAGTGGCCGCAATTTTTATTTTTTGGAACCAATCTCGAAATTTAGGGCTAGCAATCAATTAAGAAAAGTAAAGTCGAGTTAGTTAACCAGCAAAATCGGATCATTATGACCTGAAGCGAAAAATTTAAATCGTTTACAGCGGCCGCAATATCCCATCTGTTCAATGAAACTCGTAATATTATGTTACTGATATAAAACGAGAAAGATTTATTTTTAATTAGCGAAATCCGAACGTTAGAAGTGGGATTAACATGAAAGCCGAAAGTTAATATCACACCAGTGGCCGCCATGTTTGTTTTCTCGTAAAGAAACTCGCGTGTAAAATTTGAATAAGAAAAAGTACTATCGTAATCGTTAATCCCAAAATTAGACTATTAATAGTAGATATTAATCTGAAAGCAGAAATTTTAGTGGGAGAATTTTCAATGCTCTGTCATCTGCAGTTTTATCGAATTCCGAATAAATGAAACCTATGAAAGTTATGCCCATGAAATATATGTATTTTCTTTACCTTCATCGATTCTACTTAGTAGAAACAGAAAATTGCCACACACACACACACGCATATAATCACGTGTATGTGTGTGTTAGCGACCACAATGTTTTTTTTTTTCGGCACCAAACTCGCTCTTTAGAAAAGTAAGCTCGAGTTAGTTAACCACTAAAATAATACCATTAAACCATTAAGGGTGAGGATTAACCTGCAACAAAAATTTAAAAATCACACTAGCGGCCGTAATTTTCTATTTTTCGCAGCGAAACTCGGCATATACTATTGAAATTAAACTAGAAAAGTATTTTCCAAAAACTTCTGAAATGCGACAATTAAAAGTTGATGTTTACCGGAAAACCAAATTTAAAAATCGCTATATCGATCACCGCCTTTATTTTCAGGTAACTAAAATGTATAGGCCTACATACAATTTATTTATCAAATGATAGAAATATTCAATAAACCATCAAGATCGGATCATAAATTAGAATTACTTATGAATTAGCTTAGTATATCCATTTCTGCGTTACGGACTTTTCTCACGTTTGCATTTAAAAATATTGGATTACACAATTAATTGAAGATATAATAATGTAGATTTCAATAAATCTCAGGGAGATGAGATTCAGCAGGACATCATACATAAGCCATAAACATAAGTATATTCAGCTATAAGCAATAATGCATCTGTAAAAACGACGTTGGAATGACGACTTATACCATAAATTGCAGCGAGGAGCGAAAAGCCCAAACCTTGTAGAAGATGAATCTGTAAATTCAATATTAAGGATCTTCTTTATATAACATATTAATAATATCCTCAACTCGTGTCCAACTCAGGGTCGGTTCGAGCGATGAGATGAGATGAAGCCCCCTATATTTATAGAGGTCTGTGAGTGACAAGGGTTCCGCCCGTCCACGCCTGACGCACTATCTCAGGGTTGAATGAACAAAATGGAGAAATGATTTAATGAAATGTGTTGCTGGGGAAAATGGGACACATTCCGAAAAAAACATGCCGAAGTTCCGAATCTTCGTTTACTGAATGAAAATATTACTGGTAATAATGAATATTCTGATAACATTAAATAAAATTGTAAGGACAGCGATGCACAAATTTATTTCAATATAATTTTGTAATTAAAGTTTTCAAATTCTAACAATAACAAAGAATTGACAGATACGATTGTTGTAACAAGAAAACTGTCAACCTCCCAGAGAAACATTGTGATGTACCGAGGCTGTGTCCAAAAAAAATGTCATTTTTAAAAACAAGGCACAGAAATCGAAGCCAGAATCCAGCAATGTCAACACACTGTACTTATCAGATGGACTTCCCTTCTTGAATAAGAGCGGAGAACAGTTAGGCGGGGCGCAGTGCGCACGACAGGTGGTTAGCGTTATGCAATCTACCAATCCAGGAGTTGTTTTACTTCCTTATAGTTTAAATGAGAGTTTTGATGATGAATTTTAGTTGCCTTGGAGATAATACGGCAGATAAATTTTGGACACTGTCTAGATACATTATACGCTTCTTCTTGTTCTTCTACTACTACTACTACTACTTAATGAAATTAGGCCTTTTGACCTGTTTTCACATCAAGTGGTATTTAATGAATATTTGCATCTAGTAAATGGGCGTCATTATAACGCGTCTCTAGAAGACATTTCAAAGTAGGTTTCGGGATGTAATGGTAACCATTGTAATATACATAAGAGGGAGATTCAATATTTTTTTTTTTATTATTCCGGCTTTTACAATGAATGTACATTTTCCGGTACCCATGTTCACAGTTAACTACACATTTGTTTCAACACATTTTTCCATTCTTGTCTGTTCATCCATATATATTCTTCTATTTCCCATTCCCTCTTAGTTTCATTGATTCCCTGAATCCAAGTAATATTTGGTCTACCCTTATTTTTTTCTTCCCTGTGGTTCCCAATCCATGATTATCTTAGGTAGTCTTCCTTCTTCCATCCTTCTAATGTGTCCGTACCAATTTAATTGTTTCTTCTTTATAAAATCTAATATTGAATATTGTACCTGCATTTTTTCTTTTATATATGAATTTCGGATTTTATCCTTCCTGGATATTCTTGAAGCACGTCTCCAGTAGTCTATTTCAGTGGCGAGTAATTTAGATTCAATAAATAATTACATTAAAAAGAGAAGCGTGGTTGTAAAAAAGATTGAAAATCACTATCTTATGTTACTGCTTCAGTTACTGTTTTATTTGATTATTGTTATACATCTTAAAATCCGTAGTTATAATAATTTAAAGCAATTGATAAATCTTTTTTTTTTTTTTTGCATGGTTTCCTTGGTTACAAATGCAAATTTACTTTCGCAATAAAGTTCATTTTCAGATATCGCACAATATTGCAGAAAAGGTTTCCTAATTGTTACAAACAATAGAGCAAGAGGATTGATTGGCACGGTTGTAACGCCAGGGGAGGGAGCAGCGGTGTCAATGCCACGTGTTTTGTTTTATTGTTGCCCCCCTCTGCATTGTGAAGCTGTTTATAAGCGGGGGTTACGCGTCCCATACCAGCATTCAACTTACGACTACAACGCTAGCAACATGCAGTGGCAGGTAAGCTTACTACCATAAAAATAAACAAACTTCCAATCTCTTTTTTTTTTAGTCACTAATTTATACACTTATATTCTTTTACGTATTGTGAGTATACGCATTGTAATAATATACCAAGAGTGGAAATTTCATCATTGGTTTACCTCTATACCACTATCACATTAATTAGATTTTCGACTTCGATGCAAGATTTTTCACAATAACCAATATATATAAATATATCTTGAGTATTAATAAATAATAGTTTTAAATAACTAAAACAGCACGCTTTATTAGGAAACCGAACTCAAAACTGAAAAATAATTTTAATTCCCAACACGCTTGGGATAAATTTAAAGTGGTCAACAAAAAAAATCATCTCCAATACATATAGAATAAAACTAGAATTATCAATAAAAAGAAAATAATTTTACCATCAAAAGCGTGGGGTGCTCTATATCAATTAATATATTTGATAATAAACAGATATTGGTAAAACAAAGTCTCTAAGAAGAACATGTAAAAATCATAAAAAGCACCCCACGCTTTTGATGGTAAAATTATTTTATTTTTATTGATAATTCTAGTTTTATTCTATATGTGTTGGATATGAATTTTTTGTTGACCACTTTAAATTTATCCCAAGCCAGTTGGAAAATAAAATTATTTTTCATTTTTGAGTTCGGTTTCCTAATAAAGCGTGCTGTTTTAGTTTTTTAAAACTATTATTTATTTTTTATTTTTTAGTTCTAATATTTTACAGAATAAGATAAGAATGTAAATATCTTTAAATTCCATACTATTGTAGTATGAGCTAAAAGTATTACCGTAGTCTTCTAAAAAAATCCTCCCCAGCCGGATTCGAACCAGCGACCTATGGATTACTGAAATTGTATACCACTAGTTCACCGCTCTACCAACTGAGATCTTACAACGATTGACTAAAAAGTCGACAAGTCCGTAACCTATTATACCAGTTTTAATTTGTTTGATTTTCTGATATTTCTGGCCAGGAATTTAGAAATAAAATATTAAATTATTGTAGTGTCACGGGTCATTTACAAGTATACAAAGTTTCAAGTCGATCCAATGTGGGTGAAAATCGTGTTCAAAGATTCCGTTACATAAATACAAAGAGACTTTTTTTGATTTTCTGAGGATTCTGGCCAGTATTTTAGAAAATAAATATGAAATTATTGTATTGTCACGGGTCCTTTACAAGTATACAAAGTTTCAAGTCTATCCTATGTTTCTAAGTGGGTGAAAATCATGTTCAAAGATTCCGTTACATAAATACAAAGACACTTTTTTTGATTTTCTGATGATTCTGGCCAGGAGTTTAGAAAATAAATATGAAATTATTGTATTGTCACGGGTCCTTTACAAGTATACAAAATTTCAAGTCGATCCAATTATTTTAAGTGGGTGAAAATCGCGTTGAAAGATTCAGTTACATAGATAGATACAGGTCAAGCTAATATAAAGCGTGTAAAATAGGTCATGTCCATTTTGTCACATTGCCAGAAAATTGAAATTTTCCTCTATATACTGGTTTAAATTATACATTATAACATATATATATGAAACAAATACTTAATTATTTCAATAGACACTTGGAAAAAATACAATTATAAACATAAATAATATACTCTTAAGTTATCAATAGTTGTGCTAACTTGTAAATGAACCAAAAGTGGACTTGGACCATTTTAAAATCAAGGGTTCATATATGTTACTATTTTTGAAACGTTCAAAATAAAATTTAAAAAATATTTTTACACTTTAAGCTATATTTTTTTATGAAATAGTCACATATTCAATTCCCTTACTGTTTAATTTGAAAGTCACGAATCCAAACTCGGCATAATCCGATTGATTTTTAACTTCCGAAATATGACGAAGATATAACTAGGCCCTAATGATCAGCATAATAAAGTGACAATATAGTTGATAATCTTGCAAATAACTACAAAAATCGTTTTATACCATGATAAATTAGGATTTTTTTTTTCAAAATAATGTTACCCATACCTTAAAAATGACTACATGTATCCTGTACGCTAGAATCGCTTTGTAAACATAAATCGTTTAGAAATTTACAATAAATTACATGTCCTTACAGAAATTACTTTAATTAATAATAGTGTAAAGTGTTGACTGTTCTTTTAATAATAACTTTAAAAACAATTAATGATAATATTTTTCTTTATTAGGAAATTCTCAACAATACAGTCGTTTTCCTATAACCCATTGTAAATTTTACTCCTCTATAAATCCCTATTCTCTGCATCACTCTCTGTTAATCCTCTCGACACCATACTCCTATCCACTGTTCTTTTGGTATCCCCTTTCTTTTGTTGCCCACCGCTTCAAAATGTATTATCATCTTAGGTATCCTATCATGTTACATTCTCTTTACTTGACCAAACAATTTCAGTCTCCTTTCTTCAATAATTTGTAGAACATTTTTTGAACACCCGTTATTTCTCTAATTTAGTATTTCTAATTAGGTATATTCTTGAATTTAATAATGATAGTAATAATTATAATCGGGTTAATATTGTAACCCATTCAACATTTAACTCAAAGTCGCGAGTTCAAACCGATTCTTCAAGTTTATAAAAACTGGGAGTTTTCCCTCTGGTTGTCCTATAGGAAGCTTCCCTGTTCCTCTTTCATTTCGCATTCGTGTCATTCCCATTTGTAACATATTAACCTATCGTGTTTAATTGGATGCTTCAGAACTGACACTACTAATAACTGCAAGAAGGAGTTCTGAATCTAGACAAGTTTCAACAATTAATTATTTATAACATTAATTGTATATCTACTAGGTTAATAAAGGTTTATTCTGAAGAATTCAAACAACTATTTGGTAAGCATTTTTTCAGAGAAGAAGATATATGATATAATATCAAAAGATGTATACAAGTATGAATCCAGAGAAGTTTGTAGAGTTCCTTTTATTTTAATTTCTAATAATAACTTGGATAATTATTAATTTTTATTAGCCTTGTACATGCGAAACAATATTAATAAATTCAAAGATTGGATATACAATACATATTACTAATACGAGGAATAAGATAAATATATGCTCATATACAGAGATGTAGATTAAAATAAAATTAATTAATTTTAAAGTTCACAATGTAACTTACATTTATTTGAAAAAGTACATTTCTAATTGGTTGTTTATATGTTTCATTGCTAATTATATTTAGATTATACAAGGAAACATATAGAGAAACATTAGCTGAAGATATGGAGAGCTTATGTCCGCGCGGCCATACTGCCAGTGAGTCAGATAGTTTTTATTTAGAATCTGGCAGTGAGATTAGGGGATTGTAAAATTTTAAGGACATATATCCCTCAAGATATATGTTTAATTAGCTGATTTGTGTCTCTTATTGCTCATTTTTATTTGAGGAGGTTAGAAGCAAAGGGATATAAGTGCAAGTTATTGAGGAAAACAAGTTTGAACTTGAAGCTGTGTAATAAAATCGTAGGTAACTGAAAATATTAACTATCATAGTTTATCTACTCCTAACGCATACACTTAAATTCCTTTGCCAGTGAATAAAATTATTCTTCAAGAATGTAATTATACGTCAAACTCGTTTTTTTTGCGAAAAAAATCCTCTGGTGGCACCATGGCCCTGGGGTCGACCCAGTCTCTAACGTAAATGAGTACCGGTACTTGTTCTGGGGGTAAAGGCGGCCGTCACGTAGGGCTGACAACCTGACTGACATCAAATGCCGATCATCTAGAAAAAGTGGGAGCCTAAACCTCCTACTACTCCAAGGCCAGTAGTGTGATTATTTTACCTTTACGATTCAAGGTCAAATAGCATCTAGAATATTTGGTTATTATTTGGTCCCCTCAGGGGTCCTCATCTAGGGGATATGTGGATGGCGACCACAAGGTGCCCAAGCTGAGCAAAACATTTCTTCCACTTACTTGTGTTTTGCACTCTTTTAACTTTACTATCTAACCTCTCTTGGTTAACTCTTGTTTTTTTTCGACCCCGACGCTATTAGGGCATCCGAGGGCTAGGGAGTCTTTCCTTTCTTCCATTTCTTCTTTCCTTTATTTTCTTTTCTTCTCCAGAAAAGCCTGACCAGAGGCTATAAGATGGCAGCCCCATCACTGGTCTTGCCTTCCTTTGGCCAGCAACCAATCGAAGGGACTATTATTATGCTTTCAAGTCTTATACGAGAATTTCCCGGAGGGAAAATTTTCTATAGGATCGTAACAGGCCTTGGCCTAATACTTGGAAGGAAGAAGAAGAAGAAGAATATTTGGTTGTATCTGTCCATTAGGTTGTTACTATCTCTTTTTTCTGTTCTGATTTTTTTTTGTAAAATTTCACTTTAATATGGAATTATATGGAACTATTATGGAATAGTCATTACGATGAAATGGGTCCTTATAATGTAATTCTAGTCCAGCATTTGTCTTGATGATTGGGGATATCCGGGGAACACTAGTGGCAAAAACCAGTCAATTTTCCGCACCCGTTATTCCAACCCAAGACATACAGGATACCAGTCTTACACGCTGTTCAATATTATTGTTGTTGTTAATATTATACTTCTAAACATTTTTCCATTTAATGCACCAGGTTGTCATGTCGACATTTGTGATGTTCTCTGCTGGCATTTGCTTAATTGTAACCCACTGTGAGGCGGGGTTACGCTGTCCCGATGATGTTACGGGTGATGATGATAGTGGTGCGCAGGAGAGTTCTTATGTTACATTTAGTTTAAGGTAATGACGGTTATGATGGCCATATGATGTTCAGGGACTTAAAGTTTCCTCACATTTGTTTTAAAGGTGAGGAAAAACCTTGAAAAAACCTCACGCAGGTAATTTATCCCGAGCGAGACTCCAACTCAGGCCCCCTGCTTGACAAGGTAGCACGCAAATTCGAGACCACCAGCGCAGCGATGGACACATTCTAAACTTTAAAGAAGTTATTATAAAGAACACGACTCTTTATAGTTTCTTCAAACAATTATTAATCGCAACTATTATCGAAGTGTATCTCCGTTGAGAGTTTATAAAATGAAAATTCACCTATCTCAAACAGCTGTTTTCTTATATGTATTGGCCAATCAGCTTAGTCAGTGTTTTAAAAGCTGAAACTTAAAAATAACTGAAATCTTATTAAAAATGTAGAAATGGAACAGCATGACAGGCACAAGTGATCTCTGTTATGTCATAAAATAACCCAGGAATTTCATGAAAAAAACTCAGGAGGTGAGACATAAAAACTAGAGGTTCAATGGCAATCAAACACAGATTCATAAATTATGTTCCTAAAAAAACACACATTCTTCTTCTTTTTTTTAACTCGTGTACAAAACCTCATTCAACTTCCCTTCGTGTGGACCTTTTTCACGTCACAGTTACATCTTAGTCCTATTGAGCATTGGAAGTGGTATTAAACCTTTTTCAGCGCCTAACCCTTAAAGGCACATTTAAATTTAAGAATTTATCCACGGACTAGTCCACCGTTGTGGTCTCGAGGTAGCGTGCTGCCTTGTCACGCAGCGGGCCCGGGTTCTATCCCCGGTCGGGGCAGTTTTTCTGGGTGAGGTTTTTATCGTTTTTTTTTATCACTTGTAAGACAAATGTCAGGAAAACTTTAAGACCCAAACGGTCCCCGAAATCATATGGCCATCATCACCATCATCATCCTTATCATCATCATCATCATTATCACCCTTCACCGGTGTGGAAAGCAACGGGAAGCTACCACACCTACATTTCCCTAGTAAAGCTGTAAGCATAGCATGAAAATGCTATAATTGCAGTGAAGGACCTGCCTTCGGGCAGAATTACTATGGAATCCACGGACTAATCACTAAATCAAATTCTACGTCACCACCGCTGTGGTCTCGAGGTAGCGTGCTGCCTTGTCACGCAGCGGGCCCGGGTTCGATCCCCGGTCGGGCAGTTTTTCTGGGTAAGGTTTTTATCGGGGTTTTTCCTCACCTGTAAGTCAAATGTCAGGAAAACTTTAAGGCCCAAACGGTCCCCAAAATCGTGTGGCCATCATCATCATCATCCTTCACCGGTGTGGAAAGCAACGGGAAGCTACCACACCTACAATTCCCTAGTAAAGCTGCAAGCATAGCATAAAAATGCTATGATTGCAGTGAAGGACATGCTTTCGGGAAGAATTACTATGGATGGATGGATATTAAACATTTAATTATACAAAATATTACTCCTAAGACCGATTTTTTTCTATAACTAACTAAGTAACAAACCAACACTGACACTATCAAACCTGGAGGTTCATGGCCCCACGGACATAGTCTCTACATACATCTCTATCATATACAAATATTTTACAATTGTTTCCTGTATAATTCGCCTTCTTCAAATCATAGTTAATATTTACAGGCTTATTCCCTTTAGCTCTCTTAAGCTAGAGCGACTGAAGGGGAGTACAGCCACTAGAGTATCGTGTAGCGGTAACAACAGATCGAAGGATAAAGTCATGCAGAAGTCATAAGAAATGTTTAATGCATGTAGACCTAAAAAGCCAGAGTTTCTCCACAGACAAAGGATTTCCTTCTTTTACGAATAAACATTTAATAAACATTAAATATACAGTACATTTAAGGGTCATTTCATATTAAATCGCCAAAAATATACAAAACTGAACTCGCATCTTCAAAAATGTACATTTCTATAATAACATTTTTGTGCACTGCTGAACATCTAAACTGAATTTCAGATATCAGTTTGATGTACTGTAATTAAAGAATAATATATTTGTCAATTTATCATTTTGTTCGAAATTAATGTTTCCAAGTGTACTGCTCCCTGAACTTGATAAGATAGTCACACACACACACACACACACACACACACACATATATATATATATATATATATATATATAATTACATGATAAGAACAATAATGCTCGGATGGATTTGAACCCGGACCTCTGGATTGATACCCCAGTGCGCTACCGATTACGCTAACGAGCAAATCTAGTACAAACATTAATTATATATATAGTCCACTGCTGTAGTTCTCGAGGTAGCGTGTTGTCTTGTCACGCAGCGGGCCCGGGTTCGATTCCCGGTCGGGACAAGTTCCTGGGTGAGCTTTTTCGGGGTTTTTCCTCACCTGTAAAACAAATGTCAGGAAGCTTAGGACCCAACGGTCCCCGAAAATCATCCGGCCATCATTATCATCCTTATCATTATCATCATCACCCTTGACCGGTGTGGAAAGCAACGGGAAGCTACCACACCTATAATTACCTACTAAAGCTGCAAATTATAGCATGAAAATCCTATGATTTCAGTGAAAGACCTACCCTTGGGCAGAATTACTATGGATATATATATATATATATATATATATAATGTCCCGCGCCGTAGCCGAGCGGTTAAGGTAGGAAGCCTTGGCGCAGAGCTACGGGACTTGCGCTGGTTCGAGTCTCCATGGGGTAAGAAATTTTCTCATGGTATTTCGGCCAGTATGGGACCGGTGCCACCCAGCATCGTGACGCAATTGGGTAGCTACAATAAGTAGCGGCTCCAGGTTGAGGAACCAGCTATAACGGCTGGGGGACTCGACATGCTAACCACATGTCACATGTGATTAACACATGTGGATGTGAAGGGCCAGCAGCCGGCTGGTAAAAGGGCAACCGCTGAAAAGTGGAAAGACCCTCAATCGGATATATATATATATATATATATATATATATATATATATATATATATATATATATATATATATATATATATATTCTATTATTACGAGTTCCCATTACATCCTGTAATAATAGAGAAAAAATATATATATAAAGAAAAATGAATCTTTATACTAGATTTGCTCGATACCGTACTCGGTAGCGCACTGGGGTATCAATCCAGAGGTCCGGGCTCAAACCCCGTCCGAGCATTTATTTCTCTTATCATGTCATATTAAGTTTACATTGCTCAATCTAAAAAAATGTATTATAATATATACCAACACTTGAATTAGTACGCTTATATTTACATTTTTCTAAACGGCGTAAATTCAATTAATGCACAATTGACCATTTCATACAAATAAATAACAAGTTATTCCGTACTAATAAAATATTTTGTGATATTTTATTTATTGGTGGGTGAAAGGAAACCTTTATAAATTATAATTTTCTTAACAATATCACATGGAAATAAATTGATGCAAATTCCAAACACACGTTTAGTGTTGTCGGAGCACATTTTATTTACAGTACTGAGCATAGATTTGATTAATTTTTCACGTGTAATATACAGGCTTACATTCCAAATGTAAGACTTGTAGACATTTATTTAATGCCTTCTCATTACCTTATTCACTCATTGCATAAATTACTTTTCTTACAAAGACTTCATTGCTCATAGGAAATCTGATCCTACGGGACTCCCGGTCGCTCTCGCTTACATTCCCATCCCACTCCCCTCAATAAACCAAATTCCTTCATGGAAGCAACGAGACTGGGAAGCTCGAGGAGTGAAATTCGAGCGGGAATGATTGTTTACTTGACCGGCTTAATTAATTTTGTTCTTTTACTAATACCCCATACGTCCCGCGTGGAGAAAACGATGCTCGCTAATGGGAGTTTCTTAACCAAGCTAATTTAGTTATAGGCCTATATATATATATATATATATAGACGTCAACGAGCGGCATGTGGTTAGTACATCGCCTCAATATTACTTCAATGGATGAATTCGGTTAAATTTTGCTCAGTGGTCTTATTCAACCTTGCGTTCTTTTACGAACCTGAAAATCTTCATTTTCGGGATCCACGGCTTAAAGCACCCCCCTCCCGAGGACTTGTCCCTTGGACTTTTTCTTCCTAAAAATTAATTGATCCCGGCCGGGTTTGAACCTGCGTCTCTTGGGAACATAACTATTACATCACCGCACCCGATAATACAAACTTAAGTGCTAATTAATTAAACTATATGTGATAAAAGTGTGTTTTGAGTACGATAATTGAACTATTAAGTAAAGAAAAATAATATAAAACTGAATTTTCGTTGGAATGATTATTCTCGATCTACCACGACTAATTGCAAAATATTTTTGATGGCAAGGCAGGCCTGGAAGGCCCTTAGACATTTATCCGGCTGCTGGCCTCACATTCACACGTGTTAAATCACATAGGTGAATTTTCATCTAGTAGTATACTGTGATTGTGTGGTCAGAATATCGGATCTCCCAGCCCTTAGAGCTGGTTTTCTCAACCTCAAGCCGCTACTTATTATTGTTACCCAAATTCCTCATGATGCTGGTTGGCATCGGTCCCACTAGCCGAAAACAATGGGAATATTTATTTCCCCATTGGGAACTCGAACCAGCGCTAGTCCAGTAATTCTGCACTCAGGCATTCATGCCTTTAACCCCTCGGCTGTGGCGAGGATTTATGACGAAATAAAATGCAAACACATTGTTCCAAATTGCATACTATTGTATAGCTGGCACAGAGAGAGATGGAGATACAAGGGTAGATCGTCTAGATACAAAACAAAGAACCCACTCTGTTGTCAGTTTTCCTCTTCCTCCTTTACCCTATTAACATCTAGTGAAGAAACGCTGATGCGAGTGAGAGAGGTGAGCACAGTTGTCTCATTCTACAAATTTCTCGTAAAGTTAAACCAGAGAGACTATAACACAATTCCTCGCCGGTCACGGAAAACTTGGCCAATACCTACAGTGATTCAACATCAGAGAAAATGCAAGTTGCAAATATGGTATATTATCTTTGTTTGTAATATTTATAATACAATCATATAACATAGTGACCTCAACGGTGTTTCATCATGAATTTTATATGTTTGTTTGCCTTTGTTCTGGAATTGAAAGTTCAAAATCATCTATCTTATGAATAACACTGCCTGTTTAAGTGAACTACCCATTACGAAAGTGTTTTTGACAGGAAATAACTACAAACTTTTTAATGTACAGAGTGATTAAGAAATATGGCTATACGTTTGATCACATTTTGTGACGAATATAGTATTATTAAAGGAAATATGATATCGTTGGAAAGGGAATCCTTTAAATTACAACAATAGAACAAAACAAAACTAATCACTGCTCACGTGCAGTTTGGCGGGTTGATTTTAGTGGGCTAGCGTCGAACGTCTCCACAATTCTCTTCGTTGTTTCTGCATCCGTGCTAACGCGAGGCCTTCCAGGAAGTTTGATTTTCTGCATCCTTCCCGTTTCCAGCAGTCGTTTTCTCCACTTCCCCACTGTCGACGGCTGTAATGCTACGTTAAACTCATGTCTTGCCTGTCTTGCGGCCTCACGATCATTAGCATACGTTATTGCCCATGCAGCAATTGTAATTTGCCGTTGCATATTCACGCCAATTTGACTAATGACGTGAGTTCTACACTGTTTTGTTTTATTCCATTGTTGTAATTTGAATAATTGCTTTTCCAACAGTAATTTCGTATTTCCTGTAATGGTAATATTTTCATCACACAACGGGTTCAAACGTATAGCCATATTTATGATTCACCCCGTATTTATAAGTAATGTTCATAAAAAAAAAAACTTCACTATTAGTTAAAATTATATAATGTATCACAACTTTGACACAAACTATAACCCAATAACTTATACCTTAGGTAAAATAGGATTTATAAAATTTCGGATAATAATAATAATAATAATAATAATAATAATAATAATAATAATAATCGGCACTATGGCCCTGCGGTCGACTCAGCCTCTAACGGAAATGAGTACCAGACGCTTGTTCTGGGGTAAAGGCGGCCGTCACGCAGGGCTGACAACCCGGCTGACATAAAAGTTCCGATTGTCTAGAAAAAGTGGGAGCCTTAACCTCCTACTACCCCAAGGGCCTCCGGGTCTGTTGTGGGATCACTTTACCTTAATAATAATAATAATAATAATAATAATAATAATAATAACAATAATAACAATAATAATCTTCTGCTTCATGAAATTAGGCCTTTTGACCTGTTTTCTCATCAAGTGGGATTTAATGAATCCTCCCATCTAGTAAATGGGCGTCCAACATTTCTATGTCCTATTGGTTTGTACTCTAGTAACAGCTGAGGGATTCTATCTGTAGGCATTCTCTTGACATGTTCATACCAGTTGTTTCTCATGTTGTCAATTCTATTTGTTAAATTAAAAATATTTAAGTCCTTCCTAATATCCTCACTTCTCTTCTTGTCCAAAATTGTCACACCCGCTACTGAATGTAGGAACTTCATTTCTGCAGTTTCTATTTTCCTTCTGTCTGAACCGTTTTCACTTGCATATGTTAAGACAGGCACTGCCATAATTTTGTGAAATTTTAGTTGTGTGCTCCTCGAAGTTTTATTTTTTAGTGTCCCTCTTATAGTGCCAAACATTCTGTAAAATCTATTTAATTTAATATTAAGATCTTCCTTCTCTTCCTTCTTCGGAGTATGAATACGTTGCATCCTAAATAATTAAAATTGTTCACCTGTTGTATTATACTGTTATTAATACTTGATTTTACACCCTCATATTTGTCCTTTCCCGTTGAATGCCATTTACTTTTTTTCGATACTTCAAGAGATTGGCATATTGAATTTATTTGCTATTTCGTTTAATTTACACGCTTCTATTTGTAAATTTGTCGTCTGAAGAGCTAAGGATTATCTGGTCTCGTCTTCAAACAGTGTGGTATTTAGAATCGTACTGCCAACTTTTACACTCTTTTGTTAAATTTGATTGCCATTGTACAATGATCTCGTCTATATAATTTATATATAAGATATATATATATCTATATATATGATATACTACAGAGTGCAGGAGATAGCGGTCAATCTTGTCTGACCCCTTGATTCATTTTCTAATTGTCTTATCGCTCGTTTGTACCACCCTACCCATCCTTTATCAATCATTCTTTTCTGCTTACAAATATAAGCTTTGCACAACTTTGACAATGTGTCCTGGAAACCCTTTGTCATAAATTATTTCCCATAGTTTATTTCTTGAGGGTCTATCAAACGCTTTTTGATAGTCAATAAAAGGTATGCAAGTTGGCAAATTAAATTCTCTTCTCTTCTGAATAAGTCGTTCTAATGTGAAAATGGCATCTGAACATGACCGACCTTTCCGAAAGCCACACTGTTCTTCACTTTATGTATTTATATTTAATCGTCTAGTAATACTCTTAGCGTATATCTTGTAAGCTGTATTCAATAAACAGATTTCCCTGTAACTTGTGCACTCGTGTCTACTTCCTTTTTTTTAAAATATGGAGCATATAAGTCCTTTCTTCCATTCATCCGGGATTATGCACATCCCCCAGCACACATGTAGTACATCTAAGAATCTCTGTTTAATTTCTCTTGGAGCATACTTTAAAACTTCAGTATTTAAACAGTCTATTCCTGGAGTTTTCTTATTTTTGAATGTTTCTAGAGCGTTCTCTAATTCCTTGATTTCAAGAAGATCTACATGTGCCATTTCCTTTAATTTGGGGTCAATGTTTATTTCTGACATATCTGTCCATAATGTTCCATAATATTTGAGCCACTCTTTTTCTGGTATATTATTTAATTTGGTTGTGTCTTTTTCAGTTGAGTTCAGATGTTTCAAAACCCTTTCTGTGGGGATTATACACAGAAGGGCACGTCCAGAGGCTCTAAGGTGGCAGCCCCACCACTAGACTTGTCCTGCGAAACGCTCGTAACGTGGCCAGGAGACATTTACATTACTGGCAACCATTAATAATAATAATAATAATAATAATAATAATAATAATAATAATAATAATAATAATAACTGGGACAACTACACAATTAACAAAACAAAATTAAACGAAGGTCTACACTTAGTTTCCATTGAATAGACAGTACTTTAAGACTGGAAATAAATTCTTCTTGCAAAAACGTCATTGATATTGGCCGGGAGCAAATTCATTCCCTCGTGACCAATGTCCTGAGATGAACCCGATATCTCTATCAACCACCCATTTTTTTAGGATATATTAGTTTAACAGTAAACCTATTCATTTAAAAATGGAAAATTTCAGGCATATTTATACCAATTAAAATATCATCAAATAATTAACTAACCTATACACTGGCACTATCGAAGCTGTAGATTCATGGCCATGCGGACATAAGCTCTCCACGCATCCCTATTTTGAGCCAATGTTTCCCAATTATGTATATAATGAACTTCTTCAAATAAGGTTAACGTTATTATTCCACCTCATTATTGGACCATCAATTGAACGTTATCCCTTTGGTTTTAATACAAGAATCTTCCTTCCATACCCACTTTCATTCCTCATTTGTGGCACATGTCCTACCCATCACAGTCTACGAGACTTAACTGATATGTAACTAACTAACTAACTCACTGGCACTATCGAACCCGTAGGTTCATGGCCGCGCGGACATAAGCTCTCCATATATCCCTATCCTGAGCTAATGTTTTCCAATCATTTCCTGTATAATCTACTTCCCTCAAATCATAGTTAATGTTATTCTCCCATCACATTCTTGGTCTACCAACTGGGCGTTTTCCCTCTGGTCTTCCTACAAGAAGCTTCCATGCACGTCTTTTATTCCCCATCCGTGCCACATGTCCTGCCCATCTCAGTCTACGAGACTTAACTGTTTTTATTATATCTGGCTTCCTATAAAGCTAATGTTTTCCAATCATTTCCTGTATAATCTACTTCCCTCAAATCATAGTTAATGTTATTCTCCCACCACATTCTTTGTCTACCAACTGGACGTTTTCCCTCTGGTCTTCCTACAAGAAGCTTCCATCACGTCTTTCATTCCCCCCGTGCCACATGGCCTGCCCATCTCAGTCTACGAGACTTAACTGTTTTTATTATATCTGGCTTCCTATAAAGACACTTAACTGATATATGAATCATGTAAATGTGGGGAAGGAAAAAAACAGTCAAACGTGTTTTATGTTGTACATTGTTGTGGTTTGAACGTTCTTGAATGACATCTGAACGCTATTGATAAAGATTATTCCATTTCTCTTTATCATGTGCACAGCAATTAGAAAAAAATGTTATAATTATTTCAACTCTATTGTAAATGCTGTGTATTCCAAAGTGTAAGTAATTTTTCTTTTGTTCTACTTTGTTACTAGCATATTACAATGCGGGGTTAAAAAGTGATTTTTACAGAAGGGAGAAAATGTAGCTCGGTTTTTAATTTCCGAGAATCTGTAAAACACTTCTCAAACGTGTGTTGTACATTATTTTTGCACGATGCTGTTTTCAAAATAATAAATAACAGTAAAATAATAGCATCTGTGTTGGAAATATTTGCGTTCCTTATAAACAACTGACTGAGAACTAGCAGTCTGGCCAATTTATATACCGTAAATGCCGAAAATAATTTAGTTGCGACTTCAGCAGGCCGTGACACCAATAGGCATAAATGGCGGCAAGTACGAATATATTGTTTTATATTGTTTCAAATAAAGTTCAGTTCATTTCAAATGGTAGGATTTGTTCCGTATTATATATATTAACATACTACCTTTTCGTTGTACTTTCGTATATACATTGTACGTAATATACATAAAGGGCAGTGGTTTTACTTCACACTCTAGGCAGGTAATTTGTAATATTACAGGGTATAGTTATTTAGTTATTTATAGGTTGGCAACCCCGAAATTTAGAAAATTGGAATTTCAATCATGGTCGCCATTCCTGTAAGTAGGACAGAACGCATTGTCTTGCAAAAAATATGTTCATGTAATTTTTATTTTGTTCCACCTTTCCATATTATCTGACTTCATAATGTTAAAAAAATATAAGGCAAAAAATGGCTTCTCA
This sequence comes from Diploptera punctata, assembly GCA_030220185.1. NCBI lineage: Eukaryota > Metazoa > Arthropoda > Insecta > Blattodea > Blaberidae > Diploptera > Diploptera punctata. The sequence continues at coordinate 266,029 of JASPKZ010000795.1, forward strand.
TGTATTGGATATACATTACATATCATTCAATAAATAATGGCAACACTTTTGTAAATCAGCGACCCCAATGATGATCACTGTAATCTTGTAGTATGTTGTTTAGCAGTGTTTGTTGTATAAATCTGTGATATTGAAAGTCTGGAAATTGCAATATTCTGTTAATAAATTCACGGTTTCTCACATTCACTAAGTAATATCGCCCTAAAAATATGTTCAGTAGAATTAGTTAAGAAGGTGGATTTGGGAAGTTTCGAACATCGAAATTCACCAGACAGGAGCCCTTGTGGCTATAACTTATTCTCAAGATCAAAGAACCTCTACGAGGCATTTGATTTCAATCAAGAGTTGATATCCAGAAATCTGTAAATCGATCAGATGAAAGAGATATCCAGAAATGGTGCTGCAGATGAAGTGCGCCATCTTCCAAGGATTTGGCAACGTATAGTTAACTTGATAATAGACTATAAACGAAGTTCGTAATGTCAAAAGTAACCGAAATACTTTTTGTGATGTTATAAGAGTGTTACATTACTTATCGAATATGTCTCTCTCTCTCTCTCTCTCTCTCTCTCTCCTCTCTCTTCTCTCTCTCTCTCTCTCTCTCTCTCTCTCTCTCTCTCTCTCTATCTTCGGGTTTTTACAGCTGCTGCCGTCTTCCCGTGCCAAACCTCCAAAGCCTACGGTCTTGGGCATCTTCGATGTTTAGCCCTCTAGCTTGCATTACTGTCTTCATGTTTTCCTTCCATGTTAACCTTGGTCTTCCTCTTTTCTTCTTTCTGTTCGGATGCCATTCATATAGTTGCTTCGGCTATCGCTCATCTTCCATTCTTAAAACATGTCCTAACCACTTTAATTCCTTCTCAATTCTTTCAATTATGCTTTCTTCTGCTTCCATTATGTTTTTAATTTCCTTATTTGTGACATGTTCTAATTTAGACTTTTTGGCACTTCTTCGTAAAGAATCCATTTCTAGAGCTATTAGTCTATTCTTGTAGTACTTATTGATTGTCCATACCTCACTTCCGTACATTGCAACAGATTCCACCAATGTTTTACCAATATATTTTTTTGTGTCTTTCCAAATATGCTTATCCCACCATATGGAATTTAACAATGATATTATTTTGCTACTCAATTCAATTCTATGTTTTATGTTCTCTTTGCCAATACCTTATCGAATGCCCTAGTAATAATAATGTGGTTAGTCATGAGACTCTTCACGGCACATTTGGAGTAAACTACAATTCTTATACCACTTTCCCTCAATTTATTGTTTGTTAAAATATGTCAAGCTCAATGTTTTGTCAGATTTTTTCTTATTGTTGTTATTATTATTGTAGTCAGGCATGAAACGTATGAAGGTATGTAGAGCAAAAGTGGACCACATCCAAGAATAGGAAATTCTAGTTATGTGTGAAATTGAGTTTAAAATATTCATCAGAGTGATAGTGAACCAAGTACTTGCTATTTTTCACAGTAAAAATTAATGTTTCATTCTTCATTTACAATTAAATGCACTACTTTTCTTCTCAAAAAGTAAAATATGGCCTTGCTCCACTTTTGCTGTGATCCCTTCATATGTAAAAACAGATTGAATTTTCATGAAAAGAGCAATTGAACGATATTGAAATGCAAAGGAACCAATAAAATATATTTGTTTTTACTTAGATCATTTATAAATGCTTTAACATTAAAAGGTTGGAACGGTTTATTTTGGTATTTATAATATGAAATGGTATAATATGTGTCCTGTCAATGCAATTCCAATACTGCATTAAATTTTGTCTTTGCCAAGCAAAGCCTAGAAAAAAAAACTCAATCAGATTGGTCGACCACAAAGAAAAACTCAATCAGATTGGTCGACCACAAAGTTGAAAGTTAGGACCTCCCAAATATTAGTCATGGCTTGAGCCAACATGCTCGTGCGTAATTCTTGTTTTGCATAAATATTTAGTTGTGAATTTGTCAACATCGCAATGACACCCGCACATCGATTGTCTCATGTTTCTGCATATAGTTACGCGTCCTGAATACAGTGGCGCTTCTGATTGTGTCACATTGTTGTTGATTATGACAGACATGTTTAATATAAAAAAGTCGGTTTTGCAAGCTGTGATACGTGCTTCTTTTTCTTTCCTCGTTTGCTTCAAACTTCAATATGGACAACATAAACTAATAATAACAACAATAATAAAATAATAATCATAATAAAACAATAATCATAGTCCATTCATGAATTCTGGTCATTTGTTGACCTGTTCGGCCGCAATATAAATATCATCCAAAAGTATTTTTACTGGACATCCTGGTCTTCTTCTTCCTGCAGGTTGATAGCTTAACATTTGCTTGGGTATCCTGTGATCCTCCATTCGATGAACATGTTGCATCCATCTTGACTTATAATCGAAATTTTGTTTTCTAAAGATTCCAATTGTATTTCTTCTAAGGTGTCTTCATTTTTATGACCTAGTAGTGTAATAATAATAATAATAATAATAATAATTAATAACAATAATAATAACAATAACAATAATAATAATGGCAGTAATAATAAAAGTCCGTAACTTAGCAACTGGGTAAACTATGTGAATTTTTCAGCAGTCGAATTTATGGTCCTATTTTACTCGTTTATGGAATATATATTTATTTTGTTAAAACGAAATAAAAAAACTCAATTTCTGATATGAACTTATTTTAAAATGTGAGTCTGGAGTGAAAATAAATAATGCATAACCGTAAGTTTTACACATTGTTGTATTAGTTTGACATCTATTTAAATAACAACTACCGGTTCATTTTTGCATTACTTTATTAAGAATATTACATAAATTGAACTAATATAACTTAAAATATTTTTATTCGACAGGTTTTAAATGTATACTACGTCATGCTGTGCTCAATATTAAGTTTTGATTCTATTACTCCATTCATTTCTATCCTTCCAGTCATTAATCCTCTAGTCCCCTGTCCATCATCAAATTCATAATCCCCTTTATCCATGTCTTCTTAGGTCTCCCTCTTCTTTTCCTCCCATATGGAATTCACTCCAAACTCCTAACTGGCAATCTATCTTCATTCATTCACTATTTTCTAATCCTTAAAATGTTTGTGCCGCTTGATGTATTGTTTGGTTTATATATTGGTCCTCAGTATTTTCAAACTCTGCTCTAGTGTTCTGCTCAAGAACAGATCTTTCACTGCAAACTCAGCATTCTCCACTCTTTCCTTAACTCAGCTTTCCCTTTTGTATCTGCATACAAACCATTTATTTTAATATTGTCTATCATCTGATGTATTTTTCGGCCTCTAACTTTATTTCCGTTGACCATTCCTTATAGGGCATCCTTCAGCAGGCAGTTTCTTCTTAGCCAGTGGCCAATCCAATTTATTTTCCTCTTCTTTATAAGTTCCAGCATTGTTCTTCTTTCACCCACTCTGTCTAGCACATCTTTATTTCTTACTTTGTCTATCCATTTTATACGTTCCATTATTCATATAACATATTTTTACACGCTTTATATTAGCTTGACCTGTATCTATCTATCTATCGATGTAACGGAATCTTTCAACGCGATTTTCACCCACTTAAAATCATTGGTGGATAGACTTGAAAGTTTGTATACTTGTAGAGGACTCGTGACAATACAATAATTTCATATATATTTTCTAAAATCCTGGCCATAATCATCAGAAAATCAAAAAAAGTGTTTTTGTATCAATGTAACGGAATCTTTCAACGCGATTTTCACCCACTTAGAAACATTGGATCGACTTGAAACTTTGTATACTTGTAGAGGACCCATGACAATACAATAATTTCATATTTATTTTCTAAAATCCTGGCCATAATCATCAGGAAATAAAAAAGTGTGTTTTGTATCAATGTAACGGAATCTTTGAACTCGATTTTCACCCACTTAGAAACATTGCATCGACTTGAAACTTTGTATACGTGTAGAGGATCCGTGACAATACAATAATTTCATATTTTGTTTCTAAAATCCTGGCCAGAATCATCCGAAAATCAAAAAAAATTAAAACTGGTATAATAGGTTGCGGACTTGTCGAGTTTTTAGTTAAGAGTTGTAAGAGCTCAGTTGATAGAGCAGTGAACTCTTAGTGGTATATAATTTCAATAATCCATACGTCGCTGGTTCAAATCCGGCTGGGAGGGTTTTTTATAGAAGAGTATTACTTTTAGCTCATACTACAATAGTATCGAATTTAAAGATATTTACATTTTTATCTTATTCTGTAAAATATTAAAACTAAAAAATAAAAAATAAATAATAGTTTTAAAAAACTAAAAGAACACGCTTTATTAGAAAACTAAAAAATGAAAAATAATTTTAATTTCCAATACGCTTGGGATAAATTAAAGTGGTCAACAAAAAAATCATCTCCAACACATATAGAATAAAACTAGAGTTATCAACAAAAAGAAAATAATTTTACCATCAAAAGCGTGGGGTGGTTTTTATGATTTTTACATTTTCTTCTTAGATAGCTTACTTTTACCAATATCTGTTTATTATCAAATATATTAATTGATATAGAGCACCCCACGCTTTTGATGGTAAAATGATTTTCTTTTTGTTGATAACTCTAGTTTTATTCTATATGTGTTGGAGATGATTTTTTTGTTGACCACTTTAATTTTATCCCAAGCGTATTGGAAATTAAAATTATTTTTCATTTTTTAGTTTTCTAATAAAGCGTGTTCTTTTAGTTATTTAAAACTATTATTTATTTATATAATAATTGTATACTTACATCTTAAAAGTTACATTGCCAATTTAACGTTTAATTAAATCGCATGATATGCATTGAGAGGAACCAAACATGATGGTTGCTAGTCGGTTTTCAATTTCGGGTTTCAGGTAAACTCCTACTTACTAATGGTCAGATTTCACCTATATTAATAGCATATACCGAGTTTCGCTGTGAAACAATGAAAATTGCGATCGCTAGAGCTATTTTTAAAGTTTCGTTTCAGGTGATCTCCTTTACCTAAATGATCTGATTTTACTGCGTGGCGTATTCGCCTCTTTAATTAATTGCTATAGGCCTAATGTCAAGTTTGGTTTCGTTGAAACATAAATTGCGGCCGCTAGAGCGTTAACTTGTGCGTGTTTGTCATGATCATTTTTCATGTCTACTAGTTAGGATCGGGAAGATCTGTAAAAAAAGTTCAAAAATAATTTCAACAGAACATTCTCAACAGAGTCATTACTTCGGAATTTGTTGACCTATTTTGACCTCCATAGAAACACCATTGAAAAGTATTTTGAGTGGACTTCCTGGTATCTTGTTCCTGCAGGTCGATAGCTTAAAATTTGCTTGAATAATTTCAACTCCTTCTGGATTTCTTCATGTTGAGACTGGCAAGTAAAGTTGAGAATCCTTAGGACGGGTTACTGGCCCGACGCTAAATATTCCAGTGTAGGGCTGCTACCTCATTTACGCAGTAGCCGATGGAACGGTTATATCGCTGTGACTCGGTTTGTTAAAACGGGTTGAGAGGTTTTGTTGCACGTCACTGACCTTTACAGCCCCTGAATGCTAAGAAATAAGCCTAAATATCTTAAGTAATTTCAGTTAAAATAATCCAAAACTACCTAATTGCTTTGTAGATGACCAAGGTCCCTGACCTTGAATGTCTTAGTACAGTTGAGTGATCTTGATAAAACATCGAGGAATCGAATTAAAAAAAACCAGTTCGGATGGATGCAACAGTATGAAAAATATATATAACAGTTATGTTGTGTTGCCTGATGATGTAAAACAGGTTTGCCAACATTACCGGCCCACCCGAAATAACCCGTCTTTCATATAATAAGTGTTATTGACCCCATTGTGCTTGTTGCATAACTTTCAGGAGCTGACCTTCACTGTCCTCGTAGTTCTACAATCCGTGGCGCTGAGCCAAGGCAGGCCTCATCATGAACAACTAGTATTTTACAATCATCTTGTTCCCAGACAATCTGCCAACCTCGTCATCGTACCGCAGGAAACCGGAGCGTAAGTAAAAGTGACGTTAAAACATACATACTGCAAAGCAGATAACCAAAAATTTGAATGGAAACAATAATTTTCGAATTTTCCGTTCCGTTTTATTTTTTCATCCTCGCTTATTGACATGTTGATGAAGCAATTTTGAATGTTATCAAAAGTTTCATCGATAAAGGTTCACCTCTAGTTTATGTTTCATTCTGTATTGTTTATTTACTCGAGTTCGTGAAAAACTTCCCTGATATCATTATATTAGACTAATATATTTAGCTTGATATAGCGTTTCTTCTCCATTGTTTCCCGTTATATTGTAATTGGTGTTTTCCCTATACGTGCATTTGCATCTCCTGCTATGATTAAGTCTACCAGAAAATTAAATAGAGAACATTGGGAAAGATACATAGGAGATATGGAACACAATTTACACGGAAGACCAGACAAAGTATATAAATTTGTAAGAAGCCTTAATTCTGAAATTATAGAATGTTTAATTAAGAAGGTTCATTACAAAAAAGCAATTAACAAAGTTTTTCCTTTAAACAAAGAAAACATAAAGAAATATGTCGTAATGTCATACATAGGCCCACTTTCAAATAAAATATCTAAACACTTTAAAAAGTTGAACATTAATGTGGCATTTAAAACTAATAAAACTCTACAAAATATAATAAAAAACAATAAAACCAAAACAAAAAAAGAAAAAATTATCAGGTGTATATAAATTGAAGTGTGGCACATGTGACAATGTCTATATAGGACAAACTGGTAGACCTTTTATCTCTCGGATAAAGGAACACATGAGAGCATATAACAGAAATTTAGAAAATTCAAAATATGCTAACCACCTATTCCAATTTAATCATTGTTTCGATCCAAATTTTGAAATGTTACATGTTTGTGATAAGGGTAAGAAGTTAGATCTTTTGGAGGCTGTAGAAATAAATAAGTCGAAAAATAGTAACAAGCTGTTAAATTCTCAACTTGATTTGAATGAATCCCCTTTGTTAAATTAAAACATTTAAATAAATATTGTTGTATTGTTGCTTAGATCAGTTGGAACACAATTCATAATTTGTTAACATGTCTGAAGAACGTACAGTGTACCGAAACAGCTGTCACTGAATTATAGTATAATAAATATGAAAATCAAATAAAACTACGTTTTATTTTTATTTAATTAATAAATATGGATTTTCATCAAGTAAACACCAACTCAATTGATTATTTAATTACAAATATTATTAGTTTAGTTTGCTTAACAATACTTATTTCTAGTATTAAACTAAGCCCTTGTTTCAGGGCATCTTTTTTGTGTGACATTCTTGACATGGAATCTTATCCGAAGTAGATTCTGTAAAATTCCCACCGAAATAGGGTATGATGGAGCTCCCGAACTTCGAATCAAGATACGAACTATCAAATTTCTATCTATTTACCCCGTTCTTCCCCGTGTGGGGATTAGGACGCTTGCTAGTGGAAGTGTTTGAGCCAAGCTAATTTACTTACGCTTAGATATGAGCTAGGGATATGTTTCAGTGAGACACTCATTGGCATTACTTGGATGTTAATATAAAATTATAGAATATTCACCTGAAAGGTCCGTCTCCTCAACTTACTTACGCTTAGATATGAGCTAGGGATATGTTTCAGTGAGACACTCATTGGCATTACTTGGATGTTAATATAAAATTATAGAATATTCACCTGAAAGGTCCGTCTCCTCAACTTACTTACGCTTAGATATGAGCTAGGGATATGTTTCAGTGAGACACTCATTGGCATTACTTGGATGTTAATATAAATTATAGAATATTCACCTGAAAGGTCCGTCTCCTCAACTTACTTACGCTTAGATATGAGCTAGGGATATGTTTCAGTGAGACACTCATTGGCATTACTTGGATGTTAATATAAAATTATAGAATATTCACCTGAAAGGTCCGTCTCCTCAACTTACTTACGCTTAGATATGAGCTAGGGATATGTTTCAGTGAGACACTCATTGGCATTACTTGGATGTTAATATAAAATTATAGAATATTCACCTGAAAGGTCCGTCTCCTCAACTTACTTACGCTTAGATATGAGCTAGGGATATGTTTCAGTGAGACACTCATTGGCATTACTTGGATGTTAATATAAAATTATAGAATATTCACCTGAAAGGTCCGTCTCCTCAACTTACTTACGCTTAGATATGAGCTAGGGATATGTTTCAGTGAGACACTCATTGGCATTACTTGGATGTTAATATAAAATTATAGAATATTCACCTGAAAGGTCCGTCTCCTCAACTTACTTACGCTTAGATATGAGCTAGGGATATGTTTCAGTGAGACACTCATTGGCATTACTTGGATGTTAATATAAAATTATAGAATATTCACCTGAAAGGTCCGTCTCCTCAACTTACTTACGCTTAGATATGAGCTAGGGATATGTTTCAGTGAGACACTCATTGGCATTACTTGGATGTTAATATAAAATTATAGAATATTCACCTGAAAGGTCCGTCTCCTCAACTACTTACGCTTAGATATGAGCTAGGGATATGTTTCAGTGAGACACTCATTGGCATTACTTGGATGTTAATATAAAATTATAGAATATTCACCTGAAAGGTCCGTCTCCTCAACTTACTTACGCTTAGATATGAGCTAGGGATATGTTTCAGTGAGACACTCATTGGCATTACTTGGATGTTAATATAAAATTATAGAATATTCACCTGAAAGGTCCGTCTCCTCAACTTACTTACGCTTAGATATGAGCTAGGGATATGTTTCAGTGAGACACTCATTGGCATTACTTGGATGTTAATATAAAATTATAGAATATTCACCTGAAAGGTCCGTCTCCTCCAACTTACTTACGCTTAGATATGAGCTAGGGATATGTTTCAGTGAGACACTCATTGGCATTACTTGGATGTTAATATAAAATTATAGAATATTCACCTGAAAGGTCCGTCTCCTCAACTTACTTACGCTTAGATATGAGCTAGGGATATGTTTCAGTGAGACACTCATTGGCATTACTTGGATGTTAATATAAAATTATAGAATATTCACCTGAAAGGTCCGTCTCCTCAACTTACTTACGCTTAGATATGAGCTAGGGATATGTTTCAGTGAGACACTCATTGGCATTACTTGGATGTTAATATAAAATTATAGAATATTCACCTGAAAGGTCCGTCTCCTCAACTTACTTACGCTTAGATATGAGCTAGGGATATGTTTCAGTGAGACACTCATTGGCATTACTTGGATGTTAATATAAAATTATAGAATATTCACCTGAAAGGTCCGTCTCCTCAACTTACTTACGCTTAGATATGAGCTAGGGATATGTTTCAGTGAGACACTCATTGGCATTACTTGGATGTTAATATAAAATTATAGAATATTCACCTGAAAGGTCCGTCTCCTCAACTAATTACGCTTAGATATGAGCTAGGGATATGTTTCAGTGAGACACTCATTGGCATTACTTGGATGTTAATATAAAATTATAGAATATTCACCTGAAAGGTCCGTCTCCTCAACTTACTTACGCTTAGATATGAGCTAGGGATATGTTTCAGTGAGACACTCATTGGCATTACTTGGATGTTAATATAAAATTATAGAATATTCACCTGAAAGGTCCGTCTCCTCAACTTACTTACGCTTAGATATGAGCTAGGGATATGTTTCAGTGAGACACTCATTGGCATTACTTGGATGTTAATATAAAATTATAGAATATTCACCTGAAAGGTCCGTCTCCTCAACTTACTTACGCTTAGATATGAGCTAGGGATATGTTTCAGTGAGACACTCATTGGCATTACTTGGATGTTAATATAAAATTATAGAATATTCACCTGAAAGGTCCGTCTCCTCAACTTACTTACGCTTAGATATGAGCTAGGGATATGTTTCAGTGAGACACTCATTGGCATTACTTGGATGTTAATATAAAATTATAGAATATTCACCTGAAAGGTCCGTCTCCCTCAACTTACTTACGCTTAGATATGAGCTAGGGATATGTTTCAGTGAGACACTCATTGGCATTACTTGGATGTTAATATAAAATTATAGAATATTCACCTGAAAGGTCCGTCTCCTCAACTTAATTACGCTTAGATATGAGCTAGGGATATGTTTCAGTGAGACACTCATTGGCATTACTTGTTGATGTTAATATAAAATTATAGAATATTCACCTGAAAGGTCCGTCTCCTCAACTTACTTACGCTTAGATATGAGCTAGGGATATGTTTCAGTGAGACACTCATTGGCATTACTTGGATGTTAATATAAAATTATAGAATATTCACCTGAAAGGTCCGTCTCCTCAACTTACTTACGCTTAGATATGAGCTAGGGATATGTTTCAGTGAGACACTCATTGGCATTACTTGGATGTTAATATAAAATTATAGAATATTCACCTGAAAGGTCCGTCTCCTCAACTTACTTACGCTTAGATATGAGCTAGGGATATGTTTCAGTGAGACACTCATTGGCATTACTTGGATGTTAATATATAAAATTATAGAATATTCACCTGAAAGGTCCGTCTCCTCAACTTAATTACGCTTAGATATGAGCTAGGGATATGTTTCAGTGAGACACTCATTGGCATTACTTGGATGTTAATATAAAATTATAGAATATTCACCTGAAAGGTCCGTCTCCTCCTCACTTACTTACGCTTAGATATGAGCTAGGGATATGTTTCAGTGAGACACTCATTGGCATTACTTGGATGTTAATATAAAATTATAGAATATTCACCTGAAAGGTCCGTCTCCTCAACTTAATTACGCTTAGATATGAGCTAGGGATATGTTTCAGTGAGACACTCATTGGCATTACTTGGATGTTAATATAAAATTATAGAATATTCACCTGAAAGGTCCGTCTCCTCAACTTACTTACGCTTAGATATGAGCTAGGGATATGTTTCAGTGAGACACTCATTGGCATTACTTGGATGTTAATATAAAATTATAGAATATTCACCTGAAAGGTCCGTCTCCTCAACTTACTTACGCTTAGATATGAGCTAGGGATATGTTTTCAGTGAGACACTCATTGGCATTACTTGGATGTTAATATAAAATTATAGAATATTCACCTGAAAGGTCCGTCTCCTCAACTTACTTACGCTTAGATATGAGCTAGGGATATGTTTCAGTGAGACACTCATTGGCATTACTTGGATGTTAATATAAAATTATAGAATATTCACCTGAAAGGTCCGTCTCTCCTCAACTTACTTACGCTTAGATATGAGCTAGGGATATGTTTCAGTGAGACACTCATTGGCATTACTTGGATGTTAATATAAAATTATAGAATATTCACCTGAAAGGTCCGTCTCCTCAACTTACTTACGCTTAGATATGAGCTAGGGATATGTTTCAGTGAGACACTCATTGGCATTACTTGGATGTTAATATAAAATTATAGAATATTCACCTGAAAGGTCCGTCTCCTCAACTTACTTACGCTTAGATATGAGCTAGGGATATGTTTCAGTGAGACACTCATTGGCATTACTTGGATGTTAATATAAAATTATAGAATATTCACCTGAAAGGTCCGTCTCCTCAACTTACTTACGCTTAGATATGAGCTAGGGATATGTTTTCAGTGAGACACTCATTGGCATTACTTGGATGTTAATATAAAATTATAGAATATTCACCTGAAAGGTCCGTCTCCTCAACTTACTTACGCTTAGATATGAGCTAGGGATATGTTTCAGTGAGACACTCATTGGCATTACTTGGATGTTAATATAAAATTATAGAATATTCACCTGAAAGGTCCGTCTCCTCAACTTACTTACGCTTAGATATGAGCTAGGGATATGTTTCAGTGAGACACTCATTGGCATTACTTGGATGTTAATATAAAATTATAGAATATTCACCTGAAAGGTCCGTCTCCTTCAACTTACTTACGCTTAGATATGAGCTAGGGATATGTTTCAGTGAGACACTCATTGGCATTACTTGGATGTTAATATAAAATTATAGAATATTCACCTGAAAGGTCCGTCTCCTCAACTTACTTACGCTTAGATATGAGCTAGGGATATGTTTCAGTGAGACACTCATTGGCATTACTTGGATGTTAATATAAAATTATAGAATATTCACCTGAAAGGTCCGTCTCCTCAACTTACTTACGCTTAGATATGAGCTAGGGATATGTTTCAGTGAGACACTCATTGGCATTACTTGGATGTTAATATAAAATTATAGAATATTCACCTGAAAGGTCCGTCTCCTCAACTTACTTACGCTTAGATATGAGCTAGGGATATGTTTCAGTGAGACACTCATTGGCATTACTTGGATGTTAATATAAAATTATAGAATATTCACCTGAAACGTCCGTCTCCTCAACTTACTTACGCTTAGATATGAGCTAGGGATATGTTTCAGTGAGACACTCATTGGCATTACTTGGATGTTAATATAAAATTATAGAATATTCACCTGAAAGGTCCGTCTCCTCAACTTACTTACGCTTAGATATGAGCTAGGGATATGTTTCAGTGAGACACTCATTGGCATTACTTGGATGTTAATATAAAATTATAGAATATTCACCTGAAAGGTCCGTCTCCTCAACTTACTTACGCTTAGATATGAGCTAGGGATATGTTTCAGTGAGACACTCATTGGCATTACTTGGATGTTAATATAAAATTATAGAATATTCACCTGAAAGGTCCGTCTCCTCAACTTACTTACGCTTAGATATGAGCTAGGGATATGTTTCAGTGAGACACTCATTGGCATTACTTGGATGTTAATATAAAATTATAGAATATTCACCTGAAAGGTCCGTCTCCTCAACTTACTTACGCTTAGATATGAGCTAGGGATATGTTTCAGTGAGACACTCATTGGCATTACTTGGATGTTAATATAAAATTATAGAATATTCACCTGAAAGGTCCGTCTCCTCAACTTACTTACGCTTAGATATGAGCTAGGGATATGTTTCAGTGAGACACTCATTGGCATTACTTGGATGTTAATATAAAATTATAGAATATTCACCTGAAAGGTCCGTCTCCTCAACTTACTTACGCTTAGATATGAGCTAGGGATATGTTTCAGTGAGACACTCATTGGCATTACTTGGATGTTAATATAAAATTATAGAATATTCACCTGAAAGGTCCGTCTCCTCAACTTACTTACGCTTAGATATGAGCTAGGGATATGTTTCAGTGAGACACTCATTGGCATTACTTGGATGTTAATATAAAATTATAGAATATTCACCTGAAAGGTCCGTCTCCTCAACTTACTTACGCTTAGATATGAGCTAGGGATATGTTTCAGTGAGACACTCATTGGCATTACTTGGATGTTAATATAAAATTATAGAATATTCACCTGAAAGGTCCGTCTCCTCAACTTACTTACGCTTAGATATGAGCTAGGGATATGTTTCAGTGAGACACTCATTGGCATTACTTGGATGTTAATATAAAATTATAGAATATTCACCTGAAAGGTCCGTCTCCTCAACTTACTTACGCTTAGATATGAGCTAGGGATATGTTTCAGTGAGACACTCATTGGCATTACTTGGATGTTAATATAAAATTATAGAATATTCACCTGAAAGGTCCGTCTCCTCAACTTACTTACGCTTAGATATGAGCTAGGGATATGTTTCAGTGAGACACTCATTGGCATTACTTGGATGTTAATATAAAATTATAGAATATTCACCTGAAAGGTCCGTCTCCTCAACTTACTTACGCTTAGATATGAGCTAGGGATATGTTTCAGTGAGACACTCATTGGCATTACTTGGATGTTAATATAAAATTATAGAATATTCACCTGAAAGGTCCGTCTCCTCAACTTACTTACGCTTAGATATGAGCTAGGGATATGTTTCAGTGAGACACTCATTGGCATTACTTGGATGTTAATATAAAATTATAGAATATTCACCTGAAAGGTCCGTCTCCTCAACTTACTTACGCTTAGATATGAGCTAGGGATATGTTTCAGTGAGACACTCATTGGCATTACTTGGATGTTAATATAAATTATAGAATATTCACCTGAAAGGTCCGTCTCCTCAACTTACTTACGCTTAGATATGAGCTAGGGATATGTTTCAGTGAGACACTCATTGGCATTACTTGGATGTTAATATAAAATTATAGAATATTCACCTGAAAGGTCCGTCTCCTCAACTTACTTACGCTTAGATATGAGCTAGGGATATGTTTCAGTGAGACACTCATTGGCATTACTTGGATGTTAATATAAAATTATAGAATATTCACCTGAAAGGTCCGTCTCCTCAACTTACTTACGCTTAGATATGAGCTAGGGATATGTTTCAGTGAGACACTCATTGGCATTACTTGGATGTTAATATAAAATTATAGAATATTCACCTGAAAGGTCCGTCTCCTCAACTTACTTACGCTTAGATATGAGCTAGGGATATGTTTCAGTGAGACACTCATTGGCATTACTTGGATGTTAATATAAAATTATAGAATATTCACCTGAAAGGTCCGTCTCCTCAACTTACTTACGCTTAGATATGAGCTAGGGATATGTTTCAGTGAGACACTCATTGGCATTACTTGGATGTTAATATAAAATTATAGAATATTCACCTGAAAGGTCCGTCTCCTCAACTTACTTACGCTTAGATATGAGCTAGGGATATGTTTCAGTGAGACACTCATTGGCATTACTTGGATGTTAATATAAAATTATAGAATATTCACCTGAAAGGTCCGTCTCCTCAACTTACTTACGCTTAGATATGAGCTAGGGATATGTTTCAGTGAGACACTCATTGGCATTACTTGGATGTTAATATAAAATTATAGAATATTCACCTGAAAGGTCCGTCTCCTCAACTTACTTACGCTTAGATATGAGCTAGGGATATGTTTCAGTGAGACACTCATTGGCATTACTTGGATGTTAATATAAAATTATAGAATATTCACCTGAAAGGTCCGTCTCCTCAACTTACTTACGCTTAGATATGAGCTAGGGATGTGTTTCAGTGAGACACTCATTGGCATTACTTGGATGTTAATATAAAATTATAGAATATTCACCTGAAAGGTCCGTCTCCTCAACTTACTTACGCTTAGATATGAGCTAGGGATATGTTTCAGTGAGACACTCATTGGCATTACTTGGATGTTAATATAAAATTATAGAATATTCACCTGAAAGGTCCGTCTCCTCAACTTACTTACGCTTAGATATGAGCTAGGGATATGTTTCAGTGAGACACTCATTGGCATTACTTGGATGTTAATATAAAATTATAGAATATTCACCTGAAAGGTCCGTCTCCTCAACTTACTTACGCTTAGATATGAGCTAGGGATATGTTTCAGTGAGACACTCATTGGCATTACTTGGATGTTAATATAAAATTATAGAATATTCACCTGAAAGGTCCGTCTCCTCAACTTACTTACGCTTAGATATGAGCTAGGGATATGTTTCAGTGAGACACTCATTGGCATTACTTGGATGTTAATATAAAATTATAGAATATACTGGTGTTTCACCAGTTTTGAATCCTGCCGATGATGGGACAAGTCCCGAAAGCGCTGCAGTTAAATGATAATTAAGTTGAGGAGACGGACCTTTCAGGTGAATATTCTATAATTTTATATTAATTTTGAATAAACCTCAACGGATCACATCATGAATCTTATAAAAGTTGATTACTTGGATGGGCAACGGTTAATAAATCTTGCATAGAAACCTCTTTATTCAGACTTGCTGTTCTTTTACGAGCCTGAAAATCTTCCGATTCAGGACCCATGCCTTAAAATCCGTCCCGGAGGAATTTTCCTTTAATTTTTCCATCATAAAAATGTATTGACTCCAGTCGCGTTTGAACTCACGTCCTTCAACCATCATATTTAACATATTTCACATTGTTTAATTATCTTAAATGCGTCTTTTTAGATTTTAAAATAATTTTGGTTTTACTGATCACAAATTAAAAATATTGAGCATTAACTAACTAACTCACTGGCACTATCGAACCCGTAGGTTCATAGCCGCGCGGACATAAGCTCTCCATATGTACCTATCCTGAGCCACGGGTTAATACCTCTAGCGCCCCGTTATTGTATGAAGTCCTAAAATTCCATGTTCCTAGAAACATGTCTCTATATTTGAGCCTTTGGCATGGGTTCCCTGAAGTAGTCCCCGCCCGCAAAACCGAATGGGGGATTATTTGACCTCCGGAAAATTTTACCCCAGTTGAATCCATGTCCGCATTTTTTGACGGTTGCATTTTTACGGTGAAAGATCGTCACTCTTTCAACCAAGGCACTTTTTTCGTCTGGCTTATCACCTTCGACCAGTCTGGCATGCGTAACCCTATCGGCAGCAATGCTACCCCCGGCATAGCTTTCGGGATCATTTAAGCACACAAGCCACTCCACCACGACAAGGTAAAGATATCAAGTAGGGAATATTGAACATTAGAATAAATATTTATATTTACAATATATATTTATAATAATGATTATGTATAAATGTAATTACTTTTATAATATTTTAATATACTTTTTTGCGTTTTTATTTATTAGGCTTATTGTTTTGTGGAATGTCCCATGAACATGGATTTATACTCATACATAGGAGGATAAATACGCCTGATGTTCATGTCACTTTCAGTTAAAGGAATTAATTTAATTCAAATGTGTACTGAATGTTTTTTATGCATTTTACTACATTCACAATATAATTTGTGCATTTCATTTCATTTCAAATAATTGAATTTTGTAAAATATTATTAATAATGAATTTAAAAATATATAGCCTACACCCTATTAATTGGGGGCTCGCCGTAGCGTAGTGGTTAAGGCACTGAGCTACAAGCCGGAGGGTCGAAGGTTCAAGTCCCGTTGGGGTCAGGATTTTTAAACTGACCAAAACCCTCTGGCGGCACTATGGCCCTGGGGTCGACTTAGCCTCTAACGGAAATGAGTACCAGACGCATGTTCTGGGGTAAAGGCGGCCGTCACGCAGGGCTGACAACCCGGCTGACATAAAGTGCCGATTGTCTAGAAAAAGTGGGAGCCTTAACCTCCTACTACCCCGAGGGCCTCCGTGCCTGTTGTGGGACTTTACTTTACACCCTATTAATTAAATGAAATATAATTTTAATTTTCGTGAATTATAAGGTGTGTGAAAACGGTTCTGAAACTTTTTTATTTTCCTAGAAGCAAAGCTAATTTTTAGCAACATCTTTTAACATCAGTTTACTTAAATTTTTAGTCAGGATTAGTACCGTATGGGTGTATATTACATACTATTCGCTTATCGTACAAATAAAGTGGTCGATATAACAAAACAATAATCATCTGTTTCAAAGTTCCACACAATGGGTTGTTTGTATAGAGTTACAATGTTAAGTTCTTGTCTTACACACGCATTGTAGTCTCCGATGAAATGGAATTCACGGTTCACTTGGTAATAGGTATTTATAAATTCAAGCGTGGTGCCAGGCCTTCTAGACGCATGCTGATCAACTTCACAACAATGTCACGACCACTTCGATTCTCCGTGAAACAAGGGTATAACTCGTTAAATTTCTACAAAACATGCTCTTTTTTCCCTTCAGTTCTATCAAGTGACGCTTCAACATCTGTGGTCATGGCTTAGTTTTTTAGTTTTTGGGTGCATATTAGTAGCATATGTAACGGTTTTTAATTGATGTACGTTTCGATTGTCTTATTTTGACTCGCGCTTATTTTAATTGTTTATTAATCGTGAAATGTCCATCTCTGAATTAAGGATAAGAGACACATTGGAAATGGGTTATATCCCCGTTTGGTGAACTCTTCTGGGTGAGTATTTTTTCAAAATTTTTCCTAACCTTTAAGACAAATATCACAAAACTCTAAGGACCAAATAAATCCCAAAAAAATAAATAAATAAATGACCATCAAAATAGTCCAAATTACATTCGCTTGCCTAGTATGAATGTAGGAATATCTTAGGATAAATAATATTGACTTGGAATTGGTACCAACAATGACTCAATCTCATGTCATGGAGTGATAAAAGTATATATGTGTTCAAAAACTAAAGTCCTATTCCAATATGTTGTGTCCCTATAAGAAGAGGGAAGCTAGGTGATCGTGAAAATAGTAGTAGTAGTAGTAGTAGAAATAGACTTTGTCGCAGGAAAATAAGGAAATTCATACTTTAGCAATAACACTGCGCATGTGCCTGTTTGGTAGTACGTGCATATTTCTGTTCGATGAATGAAGAAAAATGTATCCATACATAAATATATACATACATTATTACAGTATTTTCACAACTACGCTCATACATGAAAGAGAAATGGTATAAAATATTCTCACTCATCCATGCACCTATCTATGTGCCTCTTGTCTTATGCAACCACGTATATAACTAATGCAATATGAATATATACACGATGTCAAGAAAATAAAAATTAATTTTCTTTCATGATATATTTGACGTTCATTCCTTAATGTCATAATTTAATTGTAACATCGAAATAAAAAAAGTCACTGCTATAAAGTAAAAATATTCTCATTTACAATGCTTTCTTGTTATAGAAGCTGTAAGATGACAGTTCGGTCCCGCGCCGTAGCCGAGCGGTTAAGGTAGAAAGCCTTGGTGCAGAGCTACGGGACTTGCGCTGGTTCGAGTCTCCATGGGGGAAGAAATTTTCTCATGGTATTTCGGTCAGTATGGGACCGGTGCCCACCCAGCATCGTGAGGCAATTGGGTAGCTACAATAAGTAGCGGCTCCAGGTTGAGGAACCAGCTATAACGGCTGGGGGACTCGACATGCTAACCACATGTCACCCCTACACTGGCTGTTGATCATCTACCTCTGTGATTGACACATGTGGATGTGAAGGGCCAGCAGCCGGCTGGTAAAAGGGCAACCGCTGAAAAGTGGAAATACCCTCAATCGGAAGATGACAGTTCGAATGCTTTCCTCTACCCTTATAATTTGAGAATTAGATATAAGGAAGGAAAAATAAGTTTTGCACTGGGATGCTTGGATAGCGTAGACTGAAACGCACTAACATATAGAGTTAGAGCTCCCGGGTTTAAATCCCGGTTATGGAATTAACTTTCCTTTTCATTACATATTTGGCTTTCGTGTTTAATGTTAAAATTTAATTGCAACATCGAAATAAACTGTATATGTGTAACTCGTTTTAACCGAAATGTATATATATGAATTGTATTAGTATTGACTATGCATAGGCCTAAATGAATATATTTTTATTTATATACAGAATTTTAATGTTTACATATCTTTCTGTGCCTAAAGTTTTATTTTTATTCTCCACTCGTCTCTCTCCATCCATTCTATGTCCTCCAGTCCTCTTGCTCTCATTCCAGTTCTTATTTCCTGCATCTTCCTCTCCTCCTTCCAGGTGGACACCATTCAAATGTTTTCCTGGGTAATCTTTCTTCTTGCATTCGTCGTACGTGCCCATACCAATTTAATTGCTTATACCGTATATAATCTACTATTGAATAACCAATATTCATTTTTTCTCTTATGACAGTATTTATTATTTTGTCCAATTTTGAACATCTTGCTGCTCTCCTCAAGAAATCCATTTCCATCGACATTAGTTTCTATTCTAAGTTTTTGTTGAATTTCCAAACTTCAGCTCCATATGTGACGATACTTCTCACTATTGAATCATATATTTGTAACTTATTTTTCCTGTTAAATGTCTGTTCCATAAGACTCCATTCAGCAAATGAATATATATATATATATATATATATATAAAGGCTGCATCTAGAGTGCATACATAATAACACACTCACACTTAAAAGACAATGTGTACAGAACTCATCCGCGATCTGTCAGAATTATTTCCAAGCATTACTTACATTCGTACATCATATAACCAGTGGTGTAGAAAATAAAACACAGTTGCCGGATGCCCTTTTGATCTCCTTCAATAATGATGTTCCTTATTTATGAAATGTTTATTTGTTTTCTTGATTCCGTTTTTATTTACTTTTCCCCTATTCTCTGATCTATACTACCTCTGTCCTCCCCAAATTTCAGAAACCCTACCATATAAACAAGATGTGTCTCGATATGGGTTTATAAAAAAACATGATCACATGTAAACTAAACTTGTCTGGAGAATTTTATATAAGCCTATATTGCACCGTATTTTTATGGAACCATAGTACAGTTATCGACACATCACGTTCCATTCTACAATATATTTCATACTTATACATATGTATGGAAATAATTTGAAAACTCAAGTCACAAATCAACAAATATGTGTGCATACATATACATATATAGGCCCACATACACACACCCATCGACACCTCACTATTATTATTACTATTATTATTATTATTACTATTATTATTATTATTATTATTATTATTATTATTACTATTACTATTATTAATGCGATTATTATTATTATTATTATTATTATTAGTATTATTATTATTATTATTATTATTATTATTGCGATAATTATCATTATTGCATTTATTTTCATAATGATTGCAATTAGTATTCCAATTACTATTATTATTGTTGTAATTATTATTATTGTTATTATTATTTATATTATTATTTTTTTAAATTGCGGATGAGCCCATGTAGGACTACGCAAAGTACTTAGAGGCGTTTCCTTTGAGCCCAAATTTCTTTCATTCTTTTGCTATGAGCTTGTTTTCTCTCATCTGTCCAAGTTGTTCCAATTTTTTTTGTTCGGTTTGTCCTCTTGGTCAACTTGCCACTTATTCACCTTAATTCTAAATATATCTCTGTTTGAGATATCTTCTTTAGTAATTCCTGCCAATTTTAAGTCCTTTTTGACTTCATCAATCCACTTCATAGAATTCACTGGAGCTTTACTTCTGTTTTTGTAGAATTCCATTATATGTTTTGTAAGCCTATTTTAATTCATTCGTTTAATATGGTCATACAATTTTAACTTTCGTTTTCTAATATCACTATGAATGTCTGTATATATTTTTATTTCCTTCTTACTTCTGAGTCTAAATGCTTCACCTATGACTTGTGGACCTAAAACGTTTCTTATAATTTTGCATTATTTTTTCACTATATTTTCTATATCGTTTTTTCTGTTCAAAATTAATGTTTCTGCTCCATAGAGGCACTCTGGTTTAATTACAGTGTTATAGTGTCGTAATTTTGTATGTAAAGATATGCATTTTTTATTATAAGTGTTGTGAGTAAGCCGAAATGCTGTTTCCATTTTTGGCATCTACTTTTATTGGCTTTGG
Source organism: Diploptera punctata (assembly GCA_030220185.1). NCBI lineage: Eukaryota > Metazoa > Arthropoda > Insecta > Blattodea > Blaberidae > Diploptera > Diploptera punctata. The sequence continues at coordinate 287,378 of JASPKZ010000795.1, forward strand.
TTTCAATTCCATCTTCCTGAATTATTTCACCAAGATATTTAAATTGTGAAACTCGTTTAATTTTTCCATATTTATTATTATTATTGTTATTATTATTATTAATATTAATATTGCGACGATGATGACGATTATTACTATTAAGATTATTATCTCCGGCACTATGGCCCTGTGGTCGACTCAGCCTCTAACGGAAATGAGTACCAAATGCTTGTTCTGGGGGTAAAGGCGGCCGTCACACAGGGCTGACAACCCGGCTGACATAAGGTGCCGATTGTCTAGAAAAAGTTGGAGCCCTAACCTCGTACTACCCCAAGGGCCTCCGGACATGTTGTGGGATCACTTTACTTTTACTTTACTTTACTCTGTACGATTATTATCTCTGCAATAATAATTATTATTATTATCATTATCAGAATCCAGCAGATTGCGACGTCTGGAGTTCCGGTACCAGTGGGAGGTCAGTACGTCCTGCTGCACCGCGGAGCCAGTCCGGTATTGTACGTTGCAAGAGCTGAAGGAGAGAAGCCGGGTGAAGGTACCGGAGAGGAAGGAGGCAGTGGTGGTGTAACTGGCGTTGGGTTCATAGACAATTTTGTGAACTTTGTTACGCAGATTGTACCCTCTAATCCATTTGGAGGAGACAGCACCCCTAAACCAGATGAGGATAAGCCAACTGACAACAAGAAACAAGAAAAGGTACGTATTTTGAATAAAGTTTCAATATTCAGGAGTGAATAGTATGTATCACAAAAAAAGAAAGTCCACAAGCATGGTCCAAAATGAACAACTTTGGATGCCTTTAATCTCTGCCCTATGAAAATTAAAATTGCTCCAGATTCCGTAGTGTAATGGTCACTCACAAGAAGGTGCAGTAAATACAACTATCAATGTTTTATATTATTTTCATAAACATTTATTTTATATAACATTCATAACAGGTGTTTGAGTACGTCAGACGAATGTCGTAAATACAAATAAATTGTCTGTATTTATACACATAAATAAAAAATGTATTTGTATTTATGCCATTCGTCTAATGAAGATACAGTGTATTCAAACACCTGCCACGAATGTTAAATAAAATAAATAAAATATTTATAAAAATCGTACGGAACACTCATAGTTTCATTTATTAAATACATCATAGATTTTCATCAAGTAAACAGTAAATCAATCGATTAAGTAAGTATAAATACGTAGTTTTATTCTTGCTCATTCATTTATATTTATAAAATTATATATTCTTTTAGAATCAGTAACTGTTCACATATGCTACAGTATAATACAATCAATTTAGAGTTATTTTCTTAAAATAATGATTATATGTAAATGTATAACCTCCGTTTTGTAATGCATCTTTCTTCCTCATATCTGACTACATCAAGCATTCTTTCTGACACTCCAGGATTTTTCTTTTTTCTGATCTGCGTAAATATCCTAATACAGACACAAACAAAGATATTGTCTGATCATCGGATCTGTGCCGCTCATAGGATATGTAAATTGAACCCTAATTTATTTTCTGCCTCGGTAAATAATATCCCTCCCTACAATCATATCACTCTCTACCTCTCTCACCTCCCACTACTAACAATTTTGAGTCTTCCTGCAGGACAGATTATTTGCACTAGCAATCCAATGTTATCAATTAAACATGAACAATGTAGCACGGAGTGGCGAAAGAAATATTATTAAGCAGGTAATGGCATTTTGCGATGAAGACAAACAGGTAAATATATGTTTGCTATAAATTAGTAATAATTAACCTTAAATTATTCAATATTCAAGAGCCATGACACTGTTTGGGGGAAATTGGTAACATCCCTACTCGGAATGATTCATGGCTGCTGTTTGACGTGCTAGGAGGGAAGTACGTAGAATGAAGGAGTACAGATGTTAACTTTTCTAAAAACTACTATACCACCGAAAGTGAACAGAACCCATGGCCCGACAATATAATGCATGAGTGACAAAATTAACCTCATACTGTTTCCTTGTTGTTGAATTCAAACATATACACAGACTATACACTGCCAGAAAAAAAATACGAGTACTGCGTTCATTGACACCAGGGTATAAATGTGCATACTGAAGGGTTGTAGTGTTAGTGATTCATTTTTCACGGTCATCGGCGATCAGATAACGCTCAGGAGGCCTGTATTTGCTTCCTGGTTTGACTCAGTAACTGTCGTGTTTTTGGAGGTGAACAATGTTTGCAACATTCACTCTAGGGTACAACCATTCCCCGAAAACGAGTAGGTACTCATATTAAACAATTTCAGGCTAATGAACAGTATCGCATTGTAGTCTTGCGGAAAGTTGGATGGACATATCGAGGAATTATCGCACATGTTGGAAACGATGTATCGGTGATGTGTCGTTAGTTCCAACAGCTGTCTGTGAAACATCTCCACGAACGTAGACCAGGGAAGAAATCGGGCACATGTTGTATCTGCTGTGTCAACAAGGACCATTAGGAATCGTTCACTTGCAGTAGGACTAAGATCACACGTGCCTACCACTTAGACCACGACACTGTTAGCACGGTTGGTATCGTGAAAGAGTCGATGGAGATTGGAATGGCACTCTATTGTCTTCAATGATGAGAGTAGGTTCTGTCTGTATGTGAGTGATGAACATACGTGTGTACGGCGTAGACATTATAAGCGTCATATTCCGGCATGCATTCGCCTACCCAGGCTTCATGGTGTAGAGGACCATCAGATACCAATTGCGGTCACATTTGATGTTTCTGCAGGATAAAGTAAATATTTTCTGCCTCATTATATAGGTTGTAAACTCAGTATATTGCAATTTCTTAGACAGGGAAGTGATGTGCTTGTTCAGCAGGACAGCGCACGTCTACATACGGTAGCTTCGTGTTGTACAGCAACCGTCCTGGTCAGCAAAATCCCCAGTTCTGTCACCAATTGAAAACATATGGGACATGAAGAAGTGAGAACTTACTCTACATCCAGAGCCTGCAACAACCATTGTCGAAATGCGACAACAGGTGCAAGATGCTTGGGACAATCTATCACAGAATCCCATTCGGCAACTTTATGACAGTTTTCATGCGAGAAAGGAAGCCTGCGTTGCCGCCAGAGAGATACACTGTATTTTAATGCGACTGTTTGAGCTGAGCACCTCTTACTGTGACATGTTTGTTTTATTTGGTTTGAATTTGTTATCATATACTCCTGCAATGATAACTACCTGTCACAACTTTTCAATAAACTGAACTTGTCGTGGAGGATGTTGATTTTTTCCGGCAGTGTATTATGCTGTTCTAAAATTGAGTTTCGTAATTATCATAAAGAATGTGTTGTATCAAAGAGGGATTTAATTTTAGAAGCCAAGTTTTTAGAATATTTTCCTTATTAAACAGATCATTGTCATATTTCATCATCCTTCCTAAGAACTCTCCTCCAGATCTCTCTATTCCTGGCGACTGTCCACCAATTTCGATATTTAAGTCTTTGGAATCTTCCAAAACTTCATCCATCCACCTAGCTTTAGGTATTCCAATATTTATTTTTCAATCTGGATGGTCAATCATTATTTTTGTTAATTGTCTCATTATTACCCATTCTCTGGACATGCCTTGCCCATCTCAATCTAGCTATTTTAACATCTGCAACAATATCTGGTGATTTATACAAGTAATATAATTCCTCATTATATCGTATTTGCTTCTTTTCTTTACTGAATGGAACCATATGTTTATCACAGAATTTTCTATCGTCACTTTTCATAACACATTTCAAAATCCACATGCTTGTTAAAATTATTATACTTTGATAAGAACAAATATACAATATTTTTAATTCGAAACGTATTTTTAAAATAAAATTTCAAAAACAATAAAAACTAGTTTTAACTTTTTAAATATAAAAGTAAATCTATTGAAATGCCATTCTGCCTGAAATTGCAGGATCTGAGAGTTCACTCTTGTATTTTTTCATAAGATTGCAATTTTATCTATGGATAAAGTTTATTTTTATCATATAGGCCTATGTACTTTAAGACGACTGATATGTTGAATCGATAGCCATAATATCCTAAGTGTAAATATATTTAAGAAAACGCTATAGGAATAAACAATAAGTACTAACAGAAGCTTGTTATATTGATCGCACAGTGTCTATCAGTCCCACACAGTGGTCTAAGTTATCCTGCGTTAACGTAAAGCTCTAGAGTGGGCGCTGGTTCGAGTCCCCATGAAGAATGAAATTTTCTCGTGGAATTTCGGCAAGTATCCTAAATAATTTGAATAGCGAGGATAAGTAGCGGCTTCAGATTGATTATAACTCGAACGGCTGGGAAACTCGGCAAGCTGCCTGCGTGTCACTCATACAGTATCTGGGTGATCATCCATCTCTCTGATTGTCGCAAATAGATAAGAGGTCTGCAACAGACCGATAAGCCTTGTAGTCCATCGCACCAATTATATAAATAACACTGTTTTGATAGAAATCTCAACTTCGGTATCTTCTTTCGAGTTCTTTGTTACAATTTGAAGTCCATTGTTTGTTGCTGTAGGTCGTTAGTAAAATACGCATTAAGCATAACAATTCAAATAAGAGCTTCCAGTACTTCACTGTATACCTCATTCTCTTAACATTATGGTATATAATGAAGGGATTATTGTAGTTTTGTTGTCGAAATGCCTAAACATTTAGCGAAGGCCATTACACCCCTTGCGCTTTCTATATTTTAGAAATAACATTTCTTTTCTAAATGTTCTAAGATTGTATTTTTTTTTCAGCCTGACAAACTAGTGGAATCATCAGAGCAACCTCAATCTGCATCTCTCGAGAAATTTGACGAGGATGAACCGCCCAAGAACGTCCCGGTACTTCCTGCCCCAGGTCAAAGATTTGTAGTAATTGGACAACCCCAATTTTTCGGTAACTTCGACGCACTTCGAAATCATGCAGTTCAGCAGAGCCTAGGGACAGGCCCTAGCTTTTTCCTCGTCAAGAACCAGCAACCCATTCCTGGGAAACTGCAAGAGAGCCCTGTTCCAGGCAACAGTGCCTTACAATTTCAGAAAGTTCTCCAACAACAAACTTCAGTTCAACACAAAGACGACTCTGTAACAGTGGATGCACTTAAAGCACGACCCCATATGGCAAAGGAGAAAGAAGAAGAACAGGAAGAAGGGGAAGATGCTGAAAATGTCGAAGCAAATCCTCCTGGACCTTCTATAGCACAAGTTAAGCCTCAGGCGATTGCACTAGCGGGTACTGGAGGAATGGCAGCAGCTGCGCCTATAGGAACAGCAGTGGTGGGTCCTGAGGGAATAGCGGTATCTGCCCCACATGCGACAGCTGTTGCAGGACCATCAGGTGGGCCACCAAGTGGGCTGAATCCTTCATCGCTTTTAAGTTCACCAGCTGCATACAAAGCGTACATTCTGGAACAGCAAAGCAAAGCACCATACGCTCCAGGATCGTACCACTTGACTTACACGGTTTAGCTGAGTTCCTGCCTCCCCTCCCGGTGTATTTATGTTAATTTATTGCACCAACATGACACCACTTTTTGTTACATGACTTACATGTTACTTTTTAAAAAATAAAAAATGTTGTTAAAAATTAAATTTTACTTGTGAACCCGTAATATTTTTAATCCTATCATTTATTAACACACCAAAATGTAATGTCTACGTATCTAAGATGACTTGCATAGTTATATAGGGTATCACAGTTATATAGGGTATCTAATTTATCTTGACCACCCGATATTTTTGTACGCAAGTACAACATAAAAAACTGTTTTATACAAAATTTTAAGTACGAGCAAGAAATAATACTGATAAATAGTGAACTTTGTAGCGTTATTTATTAACAAGATACCAATACTAACTTTTTTTTCCTTCAATTATACTACTTTTTTTCCAATGCGTTAATTAAACACTCCAATACCTGTTCAAAAATATATCACAGTGTATCATTCTAATAAATAGAACCTTGTTAATGGAAACAAAGTGGGGTTATTACAGTATTATGATCAGTAGAATATTGACATTAAACATTCAAACTGGGGACCACTTTCAGTGACACACATATCCAATCAAGTAGAGAATGATGAGATTGATTCCTCAACTGGCTGAATGTAATTACGAGGATGCGCAATACGGTCCTGCATGCTCTCTCGAGTTGTCGGAAATGTCTATAGACAATATCTTTAATAATTGCCTGGAGAAAAAAATCCAATAGGGTAAGATCAGGAGATCGAGCAGGCCAATGAACTGCCCCTCCATGACCACTTTGTTTTCATTAATGAGGTTCTATTTATTAGAATGGTACATTGTGACACATTTTGAACAGTTCTTAGAGCGATTAATTAACACGCAGAATAAAATACATAATAGCCTTAATAATACCCTTGGTACATAAATAACTATAAAAGATGAATTGTTATTTTAAAATGAAAGGGGACTCGAACGCGTCAAATAACATTGGAACAATATTAAGCTTATTATGATTCCAGTATTCTGGAAAGGAAATACAAAGAATTCTATTAAAAAATAAAAATCTGTTTTCGGATTTAAATAATTGTCTTTATCTTTTAACAGTCCAAACAACAATAAAAAACTAAGTTTATCCTTAACAACCAGGCTCTACGACATTAATGCAAACTATCCGCTGAGTCGGAACCCCAAGCACGGAAATACAATGTAACATTGGAAAGTTCGTCCACAATGTTGCTCGTTCTCAAAAAAATTGTAAAAATCTATGTCTAGCATTGATATATATGACATAACATAATATCTTCAACTCGTAACGAACTCAGGGTCGGGTTGAGGGATGAGATGAGATGAAGTGCATATATTTATAGAGGTCTGTGCACGACAAGGTGTCGGCTGACCACGCTTGACACACAGTCACAGGGACGGACGAACGAAACGAAACTAAATGGACGAGATTAATATGGAGAAATGGTGGAATGAAATTTGTGACTGGATAAAACGAGTGAAAACCCTGAGAAAAACTGCCCAAGCTCCGTTACATCCACCACGAAACCCACATGTAGTGACCGAGGCTCCATCTCGAGACTCCAGCGATGAGAGGCGAGCGTCTAACCGTTTACGCAATGGAATCGCCTAGTTATCATTGATATTTAGTAAAAAATACAATTCTTCATAAATTTGCATGTATAATTACTTAAATTCTATATAATTATCACCACACATAATGTTAATCTGCTTTGATTGCGAGGATTCAATTAATTAATAATTTGTCATCTCGCCCTCATGTATTCTTTCTTATTTTTTTATTCAACGCCACTAGTTCGCCATTTCGACGTATTGTAACCCACTTGTGAGGTTACGCTGCTCTAATCATATGATGAGTGATGAAGCGCCAGGAGACGTCTTGATTCTAAACTTAATCTAATGTGGGGGATATGACAATGATGCCCAGATGATGTTCGAGAACCGTTTGAGTCTTAAAGTTTCCTGATATTTGTCTTATAGGTGAAGAAAAAAACGAATAAAAACCTCATCCAGGAAAATTGTACCGACCGGGGATCGAACCCAGGCCCACTGTGTGAAGAAGCAGCACTCTACCTCGAGACGATAGCGGCGGACGTGTCATATATTCTACTTGTTGTCGTTCGGGAGAAGTTTGTCTCTGCATCTCGACAGCATTTGTTCTAGGAGTTGCATTTGAGATCATATGCATTTCTCTGAGGGTCGATATACGTATGTCCAGTTGTTGAACGCACAGACCTACATGTCATTCCGGAAAACTCAATTAGTCTTGAGTTTAATAATGTTATATAATTTTCGTTTGAGTTATTTCTGACATAATTTTGATTTTAAAGTGGGCCTATAGTTTAATAATGGTAAAGAAATACTTGTAAACATTTTGGTGAGTTTTGTACTTATGGAGTCCACCGCTGTGGTCTCGAGGTAGCGTACTGCCTTGTCACGCAGCGGGCCCGGGTTCAATCCCCACTTGGGACAGTTTTTCTGTGTGAGGTTTTTATCTGGGTGTTTCCTCACCTGTAAGACAAATGTCAGGAAACCTTTAAAGCCCAAACGGTCCCCGAAATCATATGACCATCATCATCCTTATCATTATCATCATCATCCTTCACCGGTGTGAAAGCAACGGGAAGCTACCACACCTACAATTCCCTAGTAAAGCTGCAAAGCATAGCATGAGAATGCTATTATTGGAGTGAAAGACCTGCTCTCGGGCAGAATTACTATGTATGGATGTACTTATGGCATTCCCATGTTCATTTGAAAATATTGTGGGAAGATACGTGATTACGTTTATACTGATGTGGTGTTAGCAATCATGGTTTTGCTGTAATGTCATACCGGTGCCTTCGACTTAAAGTATTAAGCAAAAGTTAATTTCACTCCAACAAAGACTGTTAATTTCTTAGAATACTGCCTTTCCAATAAAGTATTAAAATATGGACTTAGTACCTGATGAATCAGTCGTCCTCAACTGAAATAAGGTTCTGTTGTAAAACTTGGTCAAGTAGTTAAAATATGAAGACTTTTAAAACAATGTTTCATCGTCTGCATTTCAACCGGTACCAATTGACTGACTCATCAGGTACTAATTTTATATTTTTTACACGCTTTATATTAGCTTGACCTGTATCTATCTATCTATCTATCTATGTAACGGAATCTTTCAACGCGATTTTCACCCACTTAAAATCATTGGATCGACTTGAAACTTTGTATACTTGTAGAGGACCCGTGACAATACAATAATTTCATATATATTTTCTAAAATCCTGGCCATAATCATCAGAAAATCAAAAAAAGTGTTTTTGTATCAATGTAACGGAATCTTTCAACGCGATTTTCACCCACTTAGAAACATTGGATCGACTCGCAACTTTGTATACTTATAGAGGACCCGTGACAATACAACAATTTCATATTTATTTTCTAAAATCCTGGTCAGAATCATCCGAAAATCAAAAAAATGAAAACTGGTATAATAGGTTGCGGACTTGTCGAGTTTTTAGTCAACCGTTGTAAAAGCTCAGTTGGTAGAGCAGTGTACTCTTAGTGGTATATAATTTCAGTAATCCATACGTCGCTGGTTCAAATCCGGCTAGGTGTTTTTTTTATACAAGAGTATTACTTTTAGCTCATACTACAATAGTATCGAATTTAAAGATATTTACATTTTTATCTTATTCTGTAAAATATTAAAACTAAAAAATAAAAAATAAATAATAGTTTTAAAAAACTAAAAGAACACGCTTTATTAGAAAACTAAAAAATGAAAAATAATTTTCATTTCCAATACGCTTGGGATAAAATAAAGTGGTCAACAAAAAAAAATCATCTCCAACACATATAGAATAAAAATAGAGTTATCAACTAAAAGAAAATAATTTTACCATCAAAAGCGTGGGGTGCTTTTTATGATTTTTACATTTTCTTCTTAGAGAGCTTACTTTTACCAATATCTGTTTATTATCAATATTTATATATATTGATATAGAGCACCCCACACTTTTGATGGTAAAATTATTTTCTTTTAGTTGATAACTCTAATTTTATTCTATATGTGTTGGAGATGATTTTTTTTGTTGACCACTTTATTGTATCCCAAGCGTAATGCAAAATTAAAATTATTATATTTTATTACATAACATCAACGGTCATTTAAAATTAATTTTAGAAGCATTGATACCTTTCCAATTGGGAGTTAAATTATTTTGTAATGTGATAGACCCTGCATTATATGTCCGACAGTAGGCGTTGCAATAGAACAAAGTAAGCTCCTACGATACAAAATGAGATTTGTATGCGGAAGTAAGCCGCCAATTTGTCTAGATTTTTTAAACTACAATTTTGTTACTAGGACTAATTTAATCATAATCAGCTTTTCGTAATATTGTTATTGTATATTTTATTTTTGGACGTATTTGATGCGACATCTTATGTCGATCATTAGATCTCTATTTCAGAACTGGATGCTATATAGAGATGTTTCTGCTTAGATGTGTTGTATTCAGAACTTCGTTCTGCATTTGTATGTCGAAATATTAAATAAGTTTTTTATCTTAAACGTGCTCAAATAGGATGTCCCAAAAGTGATAACGTATACTTGACAATAGAGTAAGCGCATGGCAAACATGCCAAAGGAAACACTGCATACTGAATACAACCAAAGATTCTAAATATTATATGACTTAATTTATATATTATATGCAGTAATTATTAATATTAGAATATCATAATAACATTATTGCACAATATATAGATTATGCATCGTAAATGATTAAAAAATTAATTTAAGAATATAAAAATTGGGATTACAAATTAATATAAATAAAAAATAAATAAATAATAGTTTTAAAAAACTAACACATCACGCTTTATTAGAAAACCGAACTCAAAAATGAAAAAAAAAATAATTTCCAACACGCTTGGGATAAATTTAAAGTGGTCAACAAAAAAATCATCTCCAACACATATAGAATAAAACTAGAATTAGCAACAAAAAGAAAATAATTTTACCATCAAAAGCGTGGGGTGCTCTATATCAATTAATATATTTCATAATAAACAGATATTGGTAAAAGTAAAGTCTCTAAGAAGAACATGTAAAAATCATAAAAAGCACCCCACGCTTTTGATGGTAAAATTATTTTCTTTTTTGTTGATAATTCTAGTTTTATTCTATATGTGTTGGATATGAATTTTTTGTTGACCACTTTAAATTTATCCCAAGCGTGTTGGAAATTAATTTTTTTTCATTTTTGAGTTCGGTTATCTAATAAAGCGTGATGTGTTAGTTTTTTAAAACTATTATTTTTTTTTATTTTTTAGTATTAATATTTTACAGAATAAGATAAGAATGTAAATATCTTTAAATTCCATACCATTGTAGTATGAGCTAAAAGTATTACTCTTCTAAAAAAAAACCTCCCCAGCCGGATTCGAACCAGCGACCTATGGATTACTGAAATTATATACCACTAGTTCACCGCTCTACCAACTGAGCTCTTACAACGATTGACTAAAAAGTCGACAAGTCCGTAACCTATTATACCAGTTTTAATTTTTTTGATTTTCTGATGATTCTGGCCAGGAATTTAGAAATATGAAATTATTGTAGTGTCACAGGCCCTTTACAAGTATACAAAGTTACAAGTCGATCCAATGTCTCTAAGTGGGTGAAAATCGTGTTCAAAGATTCCGTTACATAAATACAAAGACACTTTTTTTTCATTTTTTGATGATTCTGTCCAGGATTTTAGAAACAAAATATGAAATTATTGTATTGTCACGGGTTCTTTACAGGTATACAAAGTTTCAAGTCGATCCAAAGTCTCTAAGTGGGTGAAAATCGTGTTCAAAGATTCCGTTACATAAATACAAAGACACTTTTTTTTAATTTTCTGATGATTCTGGCCAGGATTTTAGAAAATTAATATGAAATTATTGTATTGTCACGGGTCCTTTACAAGTATACAAAGTTTCAAGTCTATCCTATGTTTCTAAGTGGGTGAAAATCGTGTTCAAAGATTCCGTTACATAAATACAAATACACTTTTTTTGATTTTCTGGTGATTCTGGCCAGGATTTTAGGAAAAAAATATGAAATTATTGTATTGTCACAGGTCCTTTACAAGTATACAAAATTTCAAGTCGATCCAATTATTTTAAGTGGGTGAAAAACGCGTTGAAAGATTCAGTTACATAGATAGATAGATAGATAGATAGATAGATAGATAGATAGATAGATAGATAGATAGATAGATAGATAGATAGATAGATAGATAGATAGATAGATAGATAGATAGATAGATAGATAGATAGATAGATAGATAGATAGATAGATAGATAGATAGATAGATAGATAGATAGATAGATAGATAGATAGATAGATAGATAGATAGATAGATAGATAGATAGATAGATAGATAGATAGATAGATAGATAGATAGATAGATAGATAGATAGATAGATAGATAGATAGATAGATAGATAGATACAGGTCAAGCTAATATAAAGCGTGTAATAATATCAATGTCAAGATATCAGAGATGAATTACAAATATATAATGTAAATGAGAGAATATACAGAAATAAATGTAATTGGTTTGAACATATACAAAGAATGCCAAATAATGTTTATCAAAACAGCTGCTTCTTTATAAACCTCTAGACCGAAGAAATGTAGGAAGACCAAAACGTCGTTGGAAGGACGACCTGCACCTGCAGCATATAGTGCACCGGGGAGCGGAACGAACAACAGACCCATACCTTGAAGAAGATGATGATTATGAATGAACAACTATTAGAGGACTGAATAACAATAAAGTATCAAAAAAATTAGATGTCTACCATATGGAGAAGGTTCATCACGATCAAAAATAGGAAAATGAATAGCAGATGGATGTCTAGGATCAATCTTATATGGAGAAGGTTCATCACGATCAAAAATAGGAAAATGAATAGCAGATGGATGTCTAGGATCAATCTTATATGGAGAAGGTTCATCACGATCAAAAATAGGAAAATGAATAGCAGATGGATGTCTAGGATCAATCTTATATGGAGAAGGTTCATCACGATCAAAAATAGGAAAATGAATAGCAGATGGATGTCTAGGATCAATCTTATATGGAGAAGGTTCATCACGATCAAAAATAGGAAAATGAATAGCAGATGGATGTCTAGGATCAATCTTATATGGAGAAGGTTCATCACGATCAAAAATAGGAAAATGAATAGCAGATGGATGTCTAGGATCAATCTTATATGGAGAAGGTTCATCACGATCAAAAATAGGAAAATGAATAGCAGATGGATGTCTAGGATCAATCTTATATGGAGAAGGTTCATCACGATCAAAAATAGGAAAATGAATAGCAGATGGATGTCTAGGATCAATCTTATATGGAGAAGGTTCATCACGATCAAAAATAGGAAAATGAATAGCAGATAGATGTCTAGGATCAATCTTATATGGAGAAGGTTCATCACGATCAAAAATAGGAAAATGAATAGCAGATAGATGTCTAGGATCAATCTTATATGGAGAAGGTTCATCACGATCAAAAATAGGAAAATGAATAGCAGATAGATGTCTAGGATCAATCTTATATGGAGAAGGTTCATCACGATCAAAAATAGGAAAATGAATAGCAGATAGATGTCTAGGATCAATCTTATATGGAGAAGGTTCATCACGATCAAAAATAGGAAAATGAATAGCAGATGGATGTCTAGGATCAATCTTATATGGAGAAGGTTCATCACGATCAAAAATAGGAAAATGAATAGCAGATAGATGTCTAGGATCAATCTTATATGGAGAAGGTTCATCACGATCAAAAATAGGAAAATGAATAGCAGATAGATGTCTAGGATCAATCTTATATGGAGAAGGTTCATCACGATCAAAAATAGGAAAATGAATAGCAGATAGATGTCTAGGATCAATCTTATATGGAGAAGGTTCATCACGATCAAAAATAGGAAAATGAATAGCAGATAGATGTCTAGGATCAATCTTATATGGAGAAGGTTCATCACGATCAAAAATAGGAAAATGAATAGCAGATAGATGTCTAGGATCAATCTTATATGGAGAAGGTTCATCACGATCAAAAATAGGAAAATGAATAGCAGATGGATGTCTAGGATCAATCTTATATGGAGAAGGTTCATCACGAGCAAAAATAGGAAAATGAATAGCAGATAGATGTCTAGGATCAATCTTATATGGAGAAGGTTCATCACGATCAAAAATAGGAAAATGAATAGCAGATAGATGTCTAGGATCAATCTTATATGGAGAAGGTTCATCACGATCAAAAATAGGAAAATGAATAGCAGATAGATGTCTAGGATCAATCTTATATGGAGAAGGTTCATCACGATCAAAAATAGGAAAATGAAAAGCAGATAGATGTCTAGGATCAATCTTATATGGAGAAGGTTCATCACGATCAAAAATAGGAAAATGAATAGCAGATGGATGTCTAGGATCAATCTTATATGGAGAAGGTTCATCACGATCAAAAATAGGAAAATGAATAGCAGATAGATGTCTAGGATCAATCTTATATGGAGAAGGTTCATCACGATCAAAAATAGGAAAATGAATAGCAGATGGATGTCTAGGATCAATCTTATATGGAGAAGGTTCATCACGATCAAAAATAGGAAAATGAATAGCAGATAGATGTCTAGGATCAATCTTATATGGAGAAGGTTCATCACGATCAAAAAATAGGAAAATGAATAGCAGATGGATGTCTAGGATCAATCTTATATGGAGAAGGTTCATCACGATCAAAAATAGGAAAATGAATAGCAGATGGATGTCTAGGATCAATCTTATATGGAGAAGGTTCATCACGATCAAAAATAGGAAAATGAATAGCAGATGGATGTCTAGGATCAATCTTATATGGAGAAGGTTCATCATCACGATCAAAATAGGAAAATGAATAGCAGATGGATGTCTAGGATCAATCTTATATGGAGAAGGTTCATCACGATCAAAAATAGGAAAATGAATAGCAGATGGATGTCTAGGATCAATCTTATATGGAGAAGGTTCATCACGATCAAAAATAGGAAAATGAATAGCAGATGGATGTCTAGGATCAATCTTATATGGAGAAGGTTCATCACGATCAAAAATAGGAAAATGAATAGCAGATGGATGTCTAGGATCAATCTTATATGGAGAAGGTTCATCACGATCAAAAATAGGAAAATGAATAGCAGATGGATGTCTAGGATCAATCTTATATGGAGAAGGTTCATCACGATCAAAAATAGGAAAATGAATAGCAGATAGATGTCTAGGATCAATCTTATATGGAGAAGGTTCATCACGATCAAAAATAGGAAAATGAATAGCAGATAGATGTCTAGGATCAATCTTATATGGAGAAGGTTCATCACGATCAAAAATAGGAAAATGAATAGCAGATAGATGTCTAGGATCAATCTTATATGGAGAAGGTTCATCACGATCAAAAATAGGAAAATGAATAGCAGATGGATGTCTAGGATCAATCTTATATGGAGAAGGTTCATCACGATCAAAAATAGGAAAATGAATAGCAGATGGATGTCTAGGATCAATCTTATATGGAGAAGGTTCATCACGATCAAAAATAGGAAAATGAATAGCAGATGGATGTCTAGGATCAATCTTATATGGAGAAGGTTCATCACGATCAAAAATAGGAAAATGAATAGCAGATAGATGTCTAGGATCAATCTTATATGGAGAAGGTTCATCACGATCAAAAATAGGAAAATGAATAGCAGATAGATGTCTAGGATCAATCTTATATGGAGAAGGTTCATCACGATCAAAAATAGGAAAATGAATAGCAGATAGATGTCTAGGATCAATCTTATATGGAGAAGGTTCATCACGATCAAAAATAGGAAAATGAATAGCAGATGGATGTCTAGGATCAATCTTATATGGAGAAGGTTCATCACGATCAAAAATAGGAAAATGAATAGCAGATAGATGTCTAGGATCAATCTTATATGGAGAAGGTTCATCACGATCAAAAATAGGAAAATGAATAGCAGATAGATGTCTAGGATCAATCTTATATGGAGAAGGTTCATCACGATCAAAAATAGGAAAATGAATAGCAGATAGATGTCTAGGTAGGATCAATCTTATATGGAGAAGGTTCATCACGATCAAAAAATAGGAAAATGAATAGCAGATGGATGTCTAGGATCAATCTTATATGGAGAAGGTTCATCACGATCAAAAATAGGAAAATGAATAGCAGATGGATGTCTAGGATCAATCTTATATGGAGAAGGTTCATCACGATCAAAAATAGGAAAATGAATAGCAGATAGATGTCTAGGATCAATCTTATATGGAGAAGGTTCATCACGATCAAAAATAGGAAAATGAATAGCAGATGGATGTCTAGGATCAATCTTATATGGAGAAGGTTCATCACGATCAAAAATAGGAAAATGAATAGCAGATGGATGTCTAGGATCAATCTTATATGGAGAAGGTTCATCACGATCAAAAATAGGAAAATGAATAGCAGATAGATGTCTAGGATCAATCTTATATGGAGAAGGTTCATCACGATCAAAAATAGGAAAATGAATAGCAGATGGATGTCTAGGATCAATCTTATATGGAGAAGGTTCATCACGATCAAAAATAGGAAAATGAATAGCAGATGGATGTCTAGGATCAATCTTATATGGAGAAGGTTCATCACGATCAAAAATAGGAAAATGAATAGCAGATAGATGTCTAGGATCAATCTTATATGGAGAAGGTTCATCACGATCAAAAATAGGAAAATGAATAGCAGATGGATGTCTAGGATCAATCTTATATGGAGAAGGTTCATCACGATCAAAAATAGGAAAATGAATAGCAGATAGATGTCTAGGATCAATCTTATATGGAGAAGGTTCATCACGATCAAAAATAGGAAAATGAATAGCAGATGGATGTCTAGGATCAATCTTATATGGAGAAGGTTCATCACGATCAAAAATAGGAAAATGAATAGCAGATGGATGTCTAGGATCAATCTTATATGGAGAAGGTTCATCACGATCAAAAATAGGAAAATGAATAGCAGATAGATGTCTAGGATCAATCTTATATGGAGAAGGTTCATCACGATCAAAAATAGGAAAATGAATAGCAGATGGATGTCTAGGATCAATCTTATATGGAGAAGGTTCATCACGATCAAAAATAGGAAAATGAATAGCAGATAGATGTCTAGGATCAATCTTATATGGAGAAGGTTCATCACGATCAAAAATAGGAAAATGAATAGCAGATAGATGTCTAGGATCAATCTTATATGGAGAAGGTTCATCACGATCAAAAATAGGAAAATGAATAGCAGATGGATGTCTAGGATCAATCTTATATGGAGAAGGTTCATCACGATCAAAAATAGGAAAATGAATAGCAGATGGATGTCTAGGATCAATCTTATATGGAGAAGGTTCATCACGATCAAAAATAGGAAAATGAATAGCAGATGGATGTCTAGGATCAATCTTATATGGAGAAGGTTCATCACGATCAAAAATAGGAAAATGAATAGCAGATAGATGTCTAGGATCAATCTTATATGGAGAAGGTTCATCACGATCAAAAATAGGAAAATGAATAGCAGATGGATGTCTAGGATCAATCTTATATGGAGAAGGTTCATCACGATCAAAAATAGGAAAATGAATAGCAGATGGATGTCTAGGATCAATCTTATATGGAGAAGGTTCATCACGATCAAAAATAGGAAAATGAATAGCAGATGGATGTCTAGGATCAATCTTATATGGAGAAGGTTCAATCAACGATCAAAAATAGGAAAATGAATAGCAGATGGATGTCTAGGATCAATCTATATGGAGAAGGTTCATCACGATCAAAAATAGGAAAATGAATAGCAGATGGATGTCTAGGATCAATCTTATATGGAGAAGGTTCATCACGATCAAAAATAGGAAAATGAATAGCAGATGGATGTCTAGGATCAATCTTATATGGAGAAGGTTCATCACGATCAAAAATAGGAAAATGAATAGCAGATAGATGTCTAGGATCAATCTTATATGGAGAAGGTTCATCACGATCAAAAATAGGAAAATGAATAGCAGATGGATGTCTAGGATCAATCTTATATGGAGAAGGTTCATCACGATCAAAAATAGGAAAATGAATAGCAGATGGATGTCTAGGATCAATCTTATATGGAGAAGGTTCATCACGATCAAAAATAGGAAAATGAATAGCAGATAGATGTCTAGGATCAATCTTATATGGAGAAGGTTCATCACGATCAAAAATAGGAAAATGAATAGCAGATGGATGTCTAGGATCAATCTTATATGGAGAAGGTTCATCACGATCAAAAATAGGAAAATGAATAGCAGATAGATGTCTAGGATCAATCTTATATGGAGAAGGTTCATCACGATCAAAAATAGGAAAATGAATAGCAGATAGATGTCTAGGATCAATCTTATATGGAGAAGGTTCATCACGATCAAAAATAGGAAAATGAATAGCAGATGGATGTCTAGGATCAATCTTATATGGAGAAGGTTCATCACGATCAAAAATAGGAAAATGAATAGCAGATAGATGTCTAGGATCAATCTTATATGGAGAAGGTTCATCACGATCAAAAATAGGAAAATGAATAGCAGATGGATGTCTAGGATCAATCTTATATGGAGAAGGTTCATCACGATCAAAAATAGGAAAATGAATAGCAGATGGATGTCTAGGATCAATCTTATATGCAGAAGGTTCATCACGATCAAAAATAGGAAAATGAATAGCAGATAGATGTCTAGGATCAATCTTATATGGAGAAGGTTCATCACGATCAAAAATAGGAAAATGAATAGCAGATAGATGTCTAGGATCAATCTTATATGGAGAAGGTTCATCACGATCAAAAATAGGAAAATGAATAGCAGATAGATGTCTAGGATCAATCTTATATGGAGAAGGTTCATCACGATCAAAAATAGGAAAATGAATAGCAGATGGATGTCTAGGATCAATCTTATATGGAGAAGGTTCATCACGATCAAAAATAGGAAAATGAATAGCAGATGGATGTCTAGGATCAATCTTATATGGAGAAGGTTCATCACGATCAAAAATAGGAAATGAATAGCAGATAGATGTCTAGGATCAATCTTATATGGAGAAGGTTCATCACGATCAAAAATAGGAAAATGAATAGCAGATAGATGTCTAGGATCAATCTTATATGGAGAAGGTTCATCACGATCAAAAATAGGAAATGAATAGCAGATGGATGTCTAGGATCAATCTTATATGGAGAGAGGTTCATCACGATCAAAAATAGGAAAATGAATAGCAGATAGATGTCTAGGATCAATCTTATATGGAGAAGGTTCATCACGATCAAAAATAGGAAAATGAATAGCAGATAGATGTCTAGGATCAATCTTATATGGAGAAGGTTCATCACGATCAAAAATAGGAAAATGAATAGCAGATAGATGTCTAGGATCAATCTTATATGGAGAAGGTTCATCACGATCAAAAATAGGAAAATGAATAGCAGATAGATGTCTAGGATCAATCTTATATGGAGAAGGTTCATCACGATCAAAAATAGGAAAATGAATAGCAGATGGATGTCTAGGATCAATCTTATATGGAGAAGGTTCATCACGATCAAAAATAGGAAAATGAATAGCAGATGGATGTCTAGGATCAATCTTATATGGAGAAGGTTCATCACGATCAAAAATAGGAAAATGAATAGCAGATGGATGTCTAGGATCAATCTTATATGGAGAAGGTTCATCACGATCAAAAATAGGAAAATGAATAGCAGATAGATGTCTAGGATCAATCTTATATGGAGAAGGTTCATCACGATCAAAAATAGGAAAATGAATAGCAGATAGATGTCTAGGATCAAGCTTATATGGAGAAGGTTCATCACGATCAAAAATAGGAAAATGAATAGCAGATGGATGTCTAGGATCAGTCTTATATGGAGAAGGTTCATCACGATCAAAAATAGGAAAATGAATAGCAGATGGATGTCTAGGATCAATCTTATATGGAGAAGGTTCATCACGATCAAAAATAGGAAAATGAATAGCAGATGGATGTCTAGGATCAATCTTATATGGAGAAGGTTCATCACGATCAAAAATAGGAAAATGAATAGCAGATAGATGTCCTAGGAATCAATCTTATTATGGAGAAGGTTCATCACGATCAAAAATAGGAAAATGAATAGGCAGATAGATGTCTAGGATCAATCTTATATGGAGAAGGTTCATCACGATCAAAAATAGGAAAATGACTAGCAGATAGATGTCTATGATCAATCTTATATGGAGAAGGTTCATCACGATCAAAAATGAGGAAAATGAATAGCAGGATGGATGTCTAGGATCAATCTTATATGGAGAAGGTTCATACACGATCAAAAATAGGAAAATGAATAGCAGATGGATGTCTAGGATCAATCTTATTATGGAGAAGGTTCATCACGATCAAAAATAGGAAAATGAATAGCAGATGGATGTCTAGGATCAATCTTATATGGAGAAGGTTCATCACGATTCAAAAATAGGAAAATGAATAGCAGATAGATGTCTAGGATCAATCTTATATGGAGAAGGTTCATCACGATCAAAAATAGGAAAAATGAATAGCAGATAGATGTCTAGGATCAATTTTATATGGAGAAGGTTCATCACGATCAAAAATAGGAAAATGAAATAGCAAGATAGATGTCTAGGATCAATCTTATATGGAGAAGGTGTCATCACGATCAAAAAATAGGAAAATGAATAGCAGAATGGCTGTCTAGGATCAATCTTATATGGAGAAGGTTCATCACGATCAAAAATAGGAAAATGAATAGCAGATAGATGTCTAGGATCAATCTTAATATTGAGACGGTTCATCACGATCAAAAATAGGAAAATGAATAGCAGATAAGATGTCTAGGATCAATCTTATATGGAGAAGGTTCATTCCACGATCAAAAATAGGAAAATGAATAGCAGATAGATGTCTAGGATCAATCTTATATGGAGAAAGGTTCATCACGATCAAAAATAGGAAAATGAATAAGCAGATGGATGTCTAGGATCAACTCTTATATGGAGAGAGGTTCATCACGATCAAAAATAGGAAAATGAATAGCAGATGGATGTCTAGGATCAATCTTATATGGAGAAGGTTCATCACGATCAAAAATAGGAAAATGAATAGCAGATAGATGTCTAGGATCAATCTTATATGGAGAAGGTTCATCACGATCAAAAAATAGGAAAATGAATAGCAGATGGATGTCTAGGATCAATCTATATAGGAGAAGGTTCATCCACGATCAAAAATAGGAAAATGAATAGCAGATGGATGTCTAGGATCAATCTTATATGGAGGGAAGGTTCATCACGATCAAAAATAGGAAAATGATAGCAGATAGATGTCTAGGATCAATCTTATATGGAGAGGGTTCACACGATCAAAAATAGGAAAATGAATAGCAGATGGATGTCTAGGATCAATCTTATATGGAGAGAGTTCATCACGATCAAAAATAGGAAATGAATAGCAGATGGTATGTCTAGGATCAATCTTATATGGAGAAGGTTCATCACGATCAAAAATAGGAAAATGAATAGCAGATAGATGTCTAGGATCAATCTTATATGGAGAAGGTTCATCACGATCAAAAATAGAAAATGAATGAGCAGATGGATTGTCTTGGATCAATCTTATATGGAGAAGGTTCATCCAAGATCAAAAATAGGAAAATGAATAGCAGATAGATGTCTAGGATCAATCTTATATGGAGAAGGTTCTCTCACGATCAAAAATAGGAAAATGGAATAGCAGATGGATGTCTAGGATTCAATCTTATTATGGAGAAGGTTCAATCACGATCAAAAATAGGGAAAAATGAATAGCAGATGGATGTCTAGGATCAATCTTATATGGAGAAGGTTCATCACGATCCAAAAATAGGAAAATGAATAGCAGATCGATGTCTAGGATCAATCTTATATGGAGAAGGTTCATCACGATCAAAATTAGGAAAATGAATAGCTATGGATGTCTAGGAATCAATCTTATATGGAGAAGTTCATTCACGATCAAAAATAGGAAATGAATAGGCAGATAGATGTCTAGGATCAATCTTATATGGAGAAAGTTCATCACGATCAAAATAGGAAAATGAAATAGCAGATAGATGTTCTAGGATCAATCTTATATGGAGACGGTTCATCACGATCAAGAATAGGAAAATGAATAGCAGATGGATGGTCTAGATCAATCTTATATGGAGAAGGTTCATCACGATCAAAATAGGAAAATGAATAGCAGATGGTGTCTAGGATCATCTTATATGGAGAAGGTTTCATCACGATCAAAAATAGAAATGAATAGCAGATGGATGTCTGGATTCAATCTATATGGAGAAGGTTCATCACGATCAAAAATAGGAAAATGAAATAGCAAGATAGATGTCTAGGATCAATCTTATATGGAGAAGGTTCATCACGATCAAAAATAGGAAAAATGAAAGCCAGATGATGTCAGGATAACTTTATGGAGAACGGTTAATCACGTTCAAAATAGGAAAATAATAGCAGATGGATGTCTAGGATCAATCTTATATGGAAGAAGGTTCATCCACGCATCCAAAAAATAGGAAAATGAATAGCAGATGTATTGTCTAGGATCAATCTTATATGGATACGGTTCATCACGATCACGTATCAAAAAATAGGTAAAATGAATAGCAGATGGATGTCTAGCGATTCAATCTTATATGGAGCAGGTTCAATCACGATCAAAAATGGAAAATGAATAGGCAGCGATGGATGTCTAGGATCATCTTATTGGAGAAGTTCATCACGAATCAAAAATAGGAAGGAAAATGAATAGCACGATGGAGGTCTAGAGATCCAATCTTATATGGAGAAGGTTTCATCACGATCAAAAATAGGAAAATGAAGTAGCAGAATATATGTCTAGGATCATCTTATATGGATAAGGTTCATTCACGATCACAAATAGGAAAATGAATAGGCCGATGGATGTCTAGGATCAATCTATATGAAAGGTTCAAATCATCACGATCAAAAATAGCAAATGAATAGCAGATGGATGTCTAGGATCAATCTTTATGGAAGAAGTTCATCACACGCTCAAACTATAGGAAATGAATAGCAGATAGATGTCTAGATCAATCTTATATGGAAAGGTTCAATCACGATCAAAAATAGGAAAATGAATAGGATCAGATGGAATGTCTAGGATCAATCTTATATGGAGAAGGTTCATCACGATCAAAAATAGGAAATGAAAGCAGATAGATGTCTAGGATCCAATCTTATATGGAGACAGGTTCTCATCACGATCAAAATGGAAAATGAAAATAGGCAGATATATGTCCTAGGATTCAATCTTATAATGGAGAAGGTTTCACGATCAAAAATAGGAAAAGAATAGCAGATGGATGTCTAGGATCCAATCTTATATGGAGAAGGTTCATCACGATCAAAATAGGAAAATGAATAGCAGACAGATGTCTAGGATCAATCTTATATGGAGAAGGTTCATCACGATCAAAAAGAGGAAATGATAGCAGATGGGATGTCTGGATCATCTTTATAATGGAGAAGGTTCATTCACGATCAAAAATAGGAAATGAATAGCTATGATGTCTGGCTCAATCTTATATGGAGAAGGTATACTCCATCACGATCAAAAATAGGAAAATGAAATAGCCAATAGATGTCTCGGATCAATCTTATATGGAGAAGGTTCATCACGATCAAAAATAGGAAAATGAATAGCAGATAGATGTCTAGGATCATCTTATCTGGAGAAGGTTCATCACGATCAAAAATAGGACAATGATAGGGCAGATAGATGTCTAGGATCCAATCTTATATTGAGAAGGTTTCATCACGATCAAAAATAGGGAAAATGAATAGCAGATGGATGTCTAGGATCAATCTTATATGGAGAAGGTTCATCACGATTCAAAAATAGGAAAATGAATCAGCAGATGGATGTCTAGGATCTATCTTATATGGAGAAGGTTCATCACGATCAAAAATATGAAAATGAATAGCATATAGATGTCTAAGGATCAATCTTATATGTGAGAAGGTTCCATCACGAATCAAAATAGGAAAATTGATATGCCGATAATGTCTAGGATCACGCTTTATATGGAGAAGGTTCATACACGATCAAAAATGATGAAAATGAATAGCATATGGATGGTCTAGGATCAATCTTAAATATGGAGAAGGTTCATACATCTAAAC